>VZSC01015199.1:14749-27577 GCA_013398225.1 Steatornis caripensis
GGGACGGACAGGGTGGGTGATCAAGCAGCAAGGGGCACCATGCGGACTGGTTCTGGACTCTCAGGCGCTGCCAGCCTGCCCTGCATTTCCCGGTGGCTGCAGCTGGTTCCTGCTGTCCCCTTGCCTTAGATGCCGACGTCCCCTTGGCTATCAATGCCACAACGGGCACCATCACTGTGAGTGGGCACCTGGACCGTGAGCAGCTGCCAAGTGATGAAGTGCTGCTGGAAGTTACGGTGAGTAGGAGGCAGCAAGAAGGAACCCATCCTCTTCCTCTCCCAGGGTCCTTCTGACCCGCTCTTGCTCCTGCCCAGGCACGTGAGAAGAACCTGGACATCTACGGCAAGGTGGCACAGACCAGCACCCTGGTGACAGTCACGGTGACAGACGTCAATGACAACAAGCCCCAGTTCTACCACTGCTCCCTTCCCAGCTGCAACTTCTCCACCAGTGCCCAGAACAACTTCAGGGGCAACATCATAGAGCACTCTTCCTCCAGACTGCCTGTGTCCAACCTCAGCATCGTCGCCCATGACCCAGACAAGGTGGGAGCTTGTCCAGGGGGCTGGGGTGCAGTTGCCTGTCCTGGCTGCACCACCCACCCTCACTCCTGTGTGTCTCTCCCTGGCAGGGCATCAACAGCAACTATGAGCTGTATCTGCAGGGCCCGAATGCCAGCGCCTTCACTGTCTCCCCTACAAAAATCGTGGGCACTGGGGAGGTCCAGCTCCTGGTGCAAGACCCATCCTCTGTGGACTACGAGATAAGCCATGTCATGGTGGTGCAGGTTCGCCGTGGGGACAGTCCCTGCTCACTGCATATGACAGGGCACAGGGAGGACACAGCCCTTCTCTGGCAAGGCTCAAGCCAAAGCAGAACATGGCTCTGCCCTGGCAGCTTGTTTGGTTCAGAGGAGCTGGGCTGAAGTGTGACAGGTCTCTATCTCATGCTTGGGGACCCACGTGAGACACTGTCTCTTTTCCATCCTGCAGATCATTGCTAATGACACAGGTAACCCTACAGACTGCTGCTCCACAGCCACCGTGACCATCGATCTCATTGACAGCAACGACCACATCCCCGAGTTCCCCCAGAGCATCTACAACCTAAGCGTGATGGAGAACAGCCCTGCTGGCACTGTCATCTCCCCAAACATCACGGTCAGGCACTGGGCAGGGAGCGGGCACAACTTATATCCACCAAGAAGGGCACTGGGCACACCTGGCACTGCTGGTGCAGCTCTTGTTGATGGCACTGGTCTCTGTGCACACGGGAAGGAGGCGGTGCCAGTGGGCACACAGGATGCGGGACCAGAAGCCTATCAGAGCCATGGTTTTGGGGTGCTTACTGCCAGCTTACTTACCAGACTCTTCACTGCCCGGAGGGCTGAGGTGCATTGACCGTATGCTTCTTTCTTTTGGTTTTAGGCCTATGATCCAGACAGCGGTGTCCTGGGCCAGATCACCTACCAGCTGCTCCCAGAGGGCATGTACGTAGGGGCATGGCCAGCCACAACTGGGACATTGTCCTGGCGAGGGGGTTCCAGGCCTGAGCCCTGGTGACAGCTCCATGTGTGCCATAGCCGTAAAACCTTCATGGTGAATGCTACGACCGGGGCTGTGCTGGTGCAGAACGGGAGCTTGCTGGACCGGGAGACTCGTTCCATCTACTACGCCAACCTCCAGGCCAAGGATGGGGGCAACCTGGTGGGCACCACCGTGCTGGAGATCACCGTGCTGGATGACAACGACATGGCACCCATCATCATAGGCTCCTACTTCATCTCTGTGGAAGAGGGGCAGAACATCAGAACACAGATCCAGGTATGCGCTGCTGGAGATGGAGAGGACGACTGGGGGCTGTTGGAGAGGAGCAGGGATTGTCCTCAGGGTGCTGGACAGCCCTGTTCCAACCCCTGACCTTTTCAGGCCATTGACAACGACGAGCCTGGCAACCCCAACAGCGAGTTGGGCTTCAAGATCTTGCCAGGACCATTCAGCAACAACTTCACTATCAACGCAGCCACAGGGGAGATGCACAGCAAGGAGCCACTGGACCGTGAGGCCTTGGAAGATGAGCGGGGGCAGATGGTGGTGACAGTGGAGGTGTACGACCATGGCGTGCCACAGCTCAGCACCTCCGTGAATGTCACCATCACTGTGGGGGTGAGTCCTGGGCACAAGGTGGGACGGACTGGGGTGGGTGGAGGCTTGGAGCTGGGATGTAAGGGCAGGGAGGGGACGTGGGATCCCTGGCTGTGGCAGGGGCACTGTGTCCCCAGATTCCCTGTGGGGACAGAGAGCATAGTTGATGCAGAGAGGCAGGAGATAGCTTGTGTGCCTCCTGTCTGCAGGCAGGCAGTTGTCCATGCTCCTGTACCCAGCCTACTGTGGGGGACCTGTTTCCTGGAGCGGCTACAACTGCAGCCTTTATCTCCTGCAGGATATAAATGACAACGCACCCGTGTTCCTCAACCAGTCCTATGAGTTCTCAGTCTTTGAAGACTCTCCAGGTAGAAGCTGCGTGGACGCGCTTGTGGGACCAGCGGTGCCCCAGAGTCAGTGCAGACCAGCCACTGAGTGTCTGTCTCCACCTGCAGGGTCCCCCGTGGGTGAGGTGGAGGCCACAGATGCCGACCGGACGGAGATCAATTCCCGCATTTCCTTCCTACTTCAGAGGGGCAGTGGCTCCAGCAACTTTTTAATCCGCTCATCCTACCTGGGGCCGGGGCACTATTGTGGGCAGCTGTCCGTGGACCCCGACATGTCTCTGGACTATGATACTCTGGAGCAGAAGTTCTTCTTCTTGGTGGTGCTGGCAGAGAACACAGCCGCAGATAATGTGGGGGACACTGCCAATGTCTCAGTGATGGTCCACATCCTAGATGTCAATGATGAGCCCCCCACGGTCCTGTCAGACTCACTGCAGGACGTGCACGTGAGCGAGAACGGCACACAGCAGGGTCTGGTCCACATGCTAGTCGCCTCTGACCCAGACACCAACCACTCGCTAGTCTTCGAGGAGCTGGCAGTCGCCTGCTTCAAGGGGGCGAACAGTGCTGGGGACGTGTGCTGGGACTGGTTTGTGCTGACACCCAATGGCTCGGTGCTGGTGAACAGCTTGGACATTGACTACGAGCTGTGCGACAGGGTGGTGCTCACGCTGCGAGCTGAAGACCTGTACACTGAGAAGGGCAACCGCTACAGCCAGAACGGTATGGAACCCACTTCTCTCTCCTTCCACCACCACTGAGCATGGTGGGCGGGGGGACCTGCCTCTCCCACCTCCCAGGAGGATCTGTGGGGAGCAGGATGGGAGCTCGACAGTTTGGTAATGGAAAGAGTGTGTCCCCAGCTCTTTTGGTCCCTGCCACAGGGACCTGAGCCCGCTGGGAGGACAGGTCTCCCATGGGCAGCAGAGAAGGGTGCTGCAGGGCTGCTCTGTTGGTGATTTGAGCTCTGCTTTTGGGACATTTGCAGAAACCCTGAGGATCCTCATCACTGATGTGAATGACAACACGCCAGTCTTCCTGCCCATCTTGGAGACCTTTGGTGAGCATCCAGGGCTGGTGCGTCCTGTGGGCTCCTCTCTGCACCTGCATGTGCTCTGCCGTGCTACCCGGTGGTGGAGACCTTCCCCAGCCAGGGCTGGGCTGTGAGAAGTGCAGGGGCCAGGCTGGGGTTACTCGATGCTTTCCACAAATGGTATGGGGCTGAGGGCAGTGGGGGGAAGCTCAGAGCTCTGCTGAGACCCAGGGCTGTGCAGGACACGGGGTCTGCAGCAAGCCTGGCTGCACACCAGCATGACCACAGTGTCTGTCTGCCCTGGCAGTGGTTGTCCCTGAAATCTCTCCTGTGGACCTGCAAGTGGCTACCGTGAAGGTGAGGAGCTGGGGTGAGGAGCTCCCAGTCTGCGGAGCCAGGCTCACCCATCCCTGCTGTGGGCAGGCAGTGGCCATTCCCATCCGTGCTCCCACCACGCTCTGTCCCTGCAGGCCACAGACGCTGACTCGGGGCTGAGTGGAACCATCACCTTCTCCATCATCAGCGTGGTGCTCGTGGAGGACAATGGGGTCAGCCGGCCCTTCGAGAACCTCTTCAAGGTGGTGACAACCTCCGAGCAGGACAGCTACGTCGGGAGCATCCAGTGAGGCCATGGGTCTGGGCTGAGGTGGGGGGGACGTGGCTCGGCTGCTGCCTGCTGCAAGGCAGGGCCAGCGCAGGCTGGCAAAGCGACAAAGCTATGCTAGGATCCTGCCCTGGGCGTGGTGGCAGGGTGGAGCTTGGAGGATGGCAGTGCCCTCCCAGGGATATCCCATGGGATTGCTGATGTCTCTGTCCTCGCAGGGTGGCCAGCAACCTCGATGTCTCGCTGAAGGGGCAGTACCAGGTGACGGTGGAGGCTCGGGATGGCGAGGCACCAGTGCACACAGCACAGACCACGGTGAATGTGAGTATCACCTCCATCCCCCTGTCCAGGGATGCCCTGTGCCCTGCCCAGCCCTGCTCACCCCTGCTCTCCCCATGCAGATCTTCGCAGTGGATCAGACATACCGTGTTCGCCTCCAGTTTGTGACAACAGTGGATGAAGTCCAGAGTAACTCCGAAAATATCAAAGTGTAAGGGGGCTGGGCTGGGGTGGTGAGGTGCATGGCTGCGCAGCAGTGGACACAAGCATGCAGGCCAGGGCCCATCGACCGTGTCTCCCAGCTTCATGGACTGTGAAGGGGACTGGGGTGGGCAGGCCCCACCGGAGCTAGGGGCTGCAGGGGGTCCGGCCGCCTCCCGTGCCCACGAGGGGAGCAGCAGGATGCCCAGCTCAGGCTCCCTCCATCTCTTCTGTTCCTAGGGCCCTGACCACTGCGACCAAGGCAGGGGTCTACGTGGTGGCCATCCGGAACATGGAGGACACTCGTGCCTCCCAGTGAGTGGGGCCATGCAGGTAGTGGGGAAGGGGACATGGTGGTGGCATCGGAGAGGGTCACTCTGGGGTAGGGCACTGTACCCTGCACCCCACTCACCCCATCTCTTTGATCCCACAGGGTGGAAGCCAAGTCAGTGATGGAGGCATACTTTGTCTACAGCAATGGCACTGCCCTGGATGTCAACCAGCTGAGCGTGTGCGTGCTGGGGAGGGGAATGCACACAGGCACCGCCATGCACCCAGACTGACTCAGCCGCTCACACCTCTGCTTTCCTTGGCAGGCTCATACAGTCCGACCCGCTGGTTCTGGCTGAATTGGTGAACCTGGGCCTGGCCATCATTGTGAGTAGGACCGGGCAAGGGGCACGGGGAGAGGCATGAGCCCCATGTGGGGCTGGAGGGGGGTTCGCTGGCCGGGGCTGTGCCATCACCCTTACTCTGCACCAGGGCCCTGGGGAGGTGGTGAAGCCCACCAGGGAGACGGAGCTGATCGGCATCATCGCAGGGCTGGCGGCATTTCTGCTCATCTTCATCCTCATCATGACCCTGGTCTTAGTTCTCACCACCAGAAGGTACCGCACCACCCGCACCCCCACTGCCCCCACCCTCACCGGCACCCCCAGACCCATCCCTACCCTCTGTCCCACTGCTGCCCATGCCATCCCACGGCCTGGCTCCCCCCTGCCCCTCTCACCCTCCCCATCCCTGGGCTTTGCAGCTACAAGAGGAAGCTGAGTGCAATGAAGGCTCTGAAGGTGGCCACGACGCTCAGCCCTGCCATGGCACAGCAGGGAGCTGGTATCCCTGGGACCAACCAGTACAACGCAGAAGGGTGAGTGGAGGGCTCCCTGCGGCAGGAGGGGAGAGCCCAGGCACATCCCCACAGCTAGGGGCTGCAGGACTCACTATCACACCCCTCCTGCATGGGGGACACGGCTGCCCCAGGCTGACCCCGCAGCCCCACGGGACAGTCACTCACCTGACACCCATCCCTGGCCAGGGCCAACCCCATGCTGAACCTCTCGCTCAATCCCTCCCATGACCTGGGCTTCCACGAGGAGGACTCCAGCTCCGTGGCCAGGTGAGTTCTGCAGGCAGGTCCCGAAGGCCACGGGACCGTCACCCTGTGTCCCCACTCCACCAGTGTCTGGGCCCTCTTCTACCCCCCACCCTCCACTCTCCACAGCATGAATTCCCTGGATGAGAACACAGTAAATGCACCCAGAGATGACAACCTCAAGGGCAAGGTGAGTGTGCAAAGAGGTGCTGGTGCCCAACAGGGAGTCCTGCCACTGCACCCCACATCTCCTCCCCTTTGTTGTGGCCCCCAGGCTTCTGGACCCCTCATGGCCCTTCCTCTCCAACCCCCTAACAGCCCCCAGCTCCTGGGAAGGACAGGAGTGTCCCTGTCCTCATCCCCTCTGACCACACTCCCCTCCTGCAGCAGGGCAAAGCATGGCTGACGGACCCCAGTGATGAGGAGGTGCTGGTGGCCGCCCTGAACCTGAAGGAGCCCACCAAAATAGCATGCATCAACAACACCTTCACCACCACAGACTTGTGAGGGGGTGCATGGGGAGCAGTGGGGCCAGAGCAGGACTCGGGCTGCTGCTTTGGTGATGTTGCAATAAACCCATCCCACGTGCGCCATGGTGTCCGGTGGCCATCAGCCCGTCTGCCCAGGGGGCTCAGCCAGCTTGGGGTCATCTCTCATCACAAGGTGCTGGTTTTGGGCCAGGATGCTGCCAGAAGGGAGGTGAGTGCCACCGCAGGGCTCAGCCTGGCTTCTTGTCCCCAGGACCCTTCCCTGGGCTGCCCCTCTGTCCCCACTCAGCCCCAGAGAAGGGAGGTGCAGGCAGCCCCGTGCAGAGGTTTGTGCAAGGTTTTATTACCCAACATCCATATTGACAGGTTGGTCCTCCCACCCCCTTCCTCCCCCCACCCCCAAAAAAAGAAATTAAGAGGAAAAAAAGAAGAAAGTAGGTGATGAAGCTGCAGTGCCGGTGTGCCGCAGCTCAGCAACGTGGGGCAGGAGGTGGGGGACAGCCTGGGGCAGGGTGGCAGGGGGCTGCCCCAGGGCTCCTGGTCTTCCCTGTGTGGCCGTGGCACCGCTCCCACAGCCCAAGGCACAGGGAAGAGTCGGCTCCTGGTGAGCACCGCTGCACAGAGCGGGCACTGGCCACAGCCCTGGCTGCAGGCTGGCACTTCAGCGAGCCCTTCGCAGCACCCCTCCAGGGCAAGGGACAGCCTCGCAGGTCCAAAACAAGCTCAGGATGTACAATGCGGGGTTGGGAGCAGGGGGCAAGTCGTGCCCCTTAAAGAGGAGAAGTGGCTGCACTGGTGCCCCTGGCACCTCGTGCCCTCCTGCATCTCTGCCCAGAGGGGATGGTGCAGTTCCCCAGGCAGCCCCTGTTTGCAGCCTCCTGCCCATCAGGCGCTGGGCACAGGCCTAGGCCCCCCCCCTTGCTGCACCACTGCAGGGCCAGGTCCCACGTCTCGGCGAGATGCCATGGCTGGTGCTGCTGGCCATGAGGATGCTCACCCCCCTGCACACCAACCCTTCGCTGCTGACGCTCTGCAGCCCGGAGGGGCGCAGGCAACATAGGAAAAGTGTTTGAAAAGAGGTTCATGGCCCCACAGGCCACCAGGGAGGAAGTGGCTCCAGGCAGGATGTGCACAGCTGAAAGTGTCTCTTAAAAAGCTCCAAAAATGCAAACACGATTCAATAAAAGCCCCCCCCCCCCCCCCGGCCCTGTAAAACCCCAGCTGTAAAAAGTGGCAGCGCTTTGCAGCCACCACATCCCCAGCTGCCGTTGGGGAGAGCAGCCAGTGGGGCCAGAGGGACCCAGGCAGGGACACGTGCCCACGTCCCCAGCATGTGGGGCCTCTCTGCCACTGGAGAGGCTGGTCAGGCCCGGCAGCAGTGTAGGCTTCATCCTCACTGCCAGCGGTGGCGAGGACGTGGCCTGGGCTCCGATGGCCAGCCCCAGGCAGGTCCCTGGGCAGGCGGGGCTGGGGGCCGTGGGGACAGACTCCCCATGTGCCTCCAGCCACGGTGCCAGGACAAGCGGCTCTCCACTGCAGGCATGGTTGGCCCCACTCTCTCCCATTTGAGATCTGTCCCGGTGCCGTTTGCGGCCAGATCCTCCCAGCTCGAGGATACCCATGGCACAGCAGCAGGGCAGAGAGGACAGGGCTTTGATGGCCTGCGCTGAATGCCCCCACCCTGNTGCCCAGAGGGGATGGTGCAGTTCCCCAGGCAGCCCCTGTTTGCAGCCTCCTGCCCATCAGGCGCTGGGCACAGGCCTAGGCCCCCCCCCTTGCTGCACCACTGCAGGGCCAGGTCCCACGTCTCGGCGAGATGCCATGGCTGGTGCTGCTGGCCATGAGGATGCTCACCCCCCTGCACACCAACCCTTCGCTGCTGACGCTCTGCAGCCCGGAGGGGCGCAGGCAACATAGGAAAAGTGTTTGAAAAGAGGTTCATGGCCCCACAGGCCACCAGGGAGGAAGTGGCTCCAGGCAGGATGTGCACAGCTGAAAGTGTCTCTTAAAAAGCTCCAAAAATGCAAACACGATTCAATAAAAGCCCCCCCCCACCCCCCGGCCCTGTAAAACCCCAGCTGTAAAAAGTGGCAGCGCTTTGCAGCCACCACATCCCCAGCTGCCGTTGGGGAGAGCAGCCAGTGGGGCCAGAGGGACCCAGGCAGGGACACGTGCCCACGTCCCCAGCATGTGGGGCCTCTCTGCCACTGGAGAGGCTGGTCAGGCCCGGCAGCAGTGTAGGCTTCATCCTCACTGCCAGCGGTGGCGAGGACGTGGCCTGGGCTCCGATGGCCAGCCCCAGGCAGGTCCCTGGGCAGGCGGGGCTGGGGGCCGTGGGGACAGACTCCCCATGTGCCTCCAGCCACGGTGCCAGGACAAGCGGCTCTCCACTGCAGGCATGGTTGGCCCCACTCTCTCCCATTTGAGATCTGTCCCGGTGCCGTTTGCGGCCAGATCCTCCCAGCTCGAGGATACCCATGGCACAGCAGCAGGGCAGAGAGGACAGGGCTTTGATGGCCTGCGCTGAATGCCCCCACCCTGGACAGCCACCGAGACCTGCACGTGCATGGCTGGGGGCCGGTCAGAGTGTGGCTGAGCCCTGGGCAGGCAAAGCGGTGGCACCATGATGCACCACCGTCTCTCCAGCACAGGGAGCAATGCTGCTGCCCAGGGCACGAGCCAGGACAGAGCTNACCCCCCTGCACACCAACCCTTCGCTGCTGACGCTCTGCAGCCCGGAGGGGCGCAGGCAACATAGGAAAAGTGTTTGAAAAGAGGTTCATGGCCCCACAGGCCACCAGGGAGGAAGTGGCTCCAGGCAGGATGTGCACAGCTGAAAGTGTCTCTTAAAAAGCTCCAAAAATGCAAACACGATTCAATAAAAGCCCCCCCCCACCCCCCGGCCCTGTAAAACCCCAGCTGTAAAAAGTGGCAGCGCTTTGCAGCCACCACATCCCCAGCTGCCGTTGGGGAGAGCAGCCAGTGGGGCCAGAGGGACCCAGGCAGGGACACGTGCCCACGTCCCCAGCATGTGGGGCCTCTCTGCCACTGGAGAGGCTGGTCAGGCCCGGCAGCAGTGTAGGCTTCATCCTCACTGCCAGCGGTGGCGAGGACGTGGCCTGGGCTCCGATGGCCAGCCCCAGGCAGGTCCCTGGGCAGGCGGGGCTGGGGGCCGTGGGGACAGACTCCCCATGTGCCTCCAGCCACGGTGCCAGGACAAGCGGCTCTCCACTGCAGGCATGGTTGGCCCCACTCTCTCCCATTTGAGATCTGTCCCGGTGCCGTTTGCGGCCAGATCCTCCCAGCTCGAGGATACCCATGGCACAGCAGCAGGGCAGAGAGGACAGGGCTTTGATGGCCTGCGCTGAATGCCCCCACCCTGGACAGCCACCGAGACCTGCACGTGCATGGCTGGGGGCCGGTCAGAGTGTGGCTGAGCCCTGGGCAGGCAAAGCGGTGGCACCATGATGCACCACCGTCTCTCCAGCACAGGGAGCAATGCTGCTGCCCAGGGCACGAGCCAGGACAGAGCTCAGAGGAGCCAGCAGGGACCTGTCCGTGCCCACCCTGAGCCATTACCAGGCCCGTCCCACAGGCAGGAGATGTCCCAGGAGCAGCCACCTTCAGTTTGAAGGAGCCATGTCCTTCCTCATGCTAAAAAAAGTCACCAAGCACAGAGACGTGGCACCAGCCTCATGTCCCGGGCCACCTCCGTGGGGCCAGGCCGGCAGGGGGACACCAGCCTGGCAGGGGGACTGCCAGCAAAGGAGACACCTTGTTCCAGCGTGCATCACTGCCCCAGCCCCAGGAGTCCCGCACACCGGCAGCGGGTGTCTTGGGATGCCGGGGCAGTGACCTCTCCCCGTGGCAACCCTGCCCCACCGGTGCAGGCAGTGGCTCACTCCATGGCAGGGCCGGCGCGGGAGCAGCACCGGGGCCGCCGGACGTTTTGCAGCAGAGCCCGAAAGATGCTGGGCTGCCTCTTGGCCTCGCCTTTGTGGGGGGCTCCCTTGATGGAGCCAGCGCGGGTGCTCTGCGGGGTCATCACCACCTGCCGCCCGTGCTCCTCGATCTGCTTCTCCAGATGCTTCTGGATGGCCATGCCCAGCACCTCCACCTCCATGGAAGCCCCGTACACCTCCCAAGTCATCCCCTTCTCGTCCCAGCTCACCTCCCGGATGGGCTCCGGAGCCTCCTCTGCCACTGTCCCCTTCACGTGCACCTCAGGGTATGAGGCCTGCGGGGACTTGGCCACCGGCGTCATGGGCCCAGTAGCCACCGAGCGGGTCTCCACAGGCATGGACACCTGCATCTCCGCGTCCTTCTTGGAGGGCTCCAGGCGCAGGGGGGCAGCGGAGCCCGGCTCTCTCTTGGGGAAGGTGAAGGCAGCAGCAGCACCACCCGGGGGGCTCATGGGGCTCAAGGCCACCGACACCAGGGATGCCCGGTTGTCCACTTGCGTCCCTGTGTCCTGTGTCCCAGCGTCCTGTGGTGGGGTCACCTCGAAGGAGTAGGACTCGCAGAGCAGCTTGGCTGTCCGGGGCTGCTGGCTGCTCCCCGAATCTGCACCGCAGGCTGGGTTCCCCTCGGCTCTGTCCTGGCCCAGGGTGGTGGGGCTCAGCCCTGCCTCACTTCGGTCCCCGCTCCCTGCAGTGCTGGCACTAGGGGGATCCACCGTTCCCCCCTGGGGGAGCTTGGGAGCCTCGGTGCCCCCTGGCTGGGGCACAGCACCTGGGGATGTCCCTGTGCCACCCCAGGGCTGCTCCTGACTTAGCAGCTCAGCTTCTCTGGCGCCCACAGTGGGCTCCACAAACGCCACGTGTTTGTCAGGAGCTGGCGCGCTCCCTGCATCCTTGCTGGGTGCTTTGAGGCAGGGTTCAGGCAGGGGGGACATGGGGGCTGCATTCTCCTTCTGGATGCTGGGGGCCCCCAACTCCGTGGGACCACAGGCAGGGGCAGCACTGCTTGGTCCCCCGCAGCTCCCCGTCGCTGCTGCCACACTTGGCTCCACACCAGCGTCTGGGAGAAGCATGCCGGGAGCCAGTCCTGTCAGTGATGGCGCCTTCTTCTCCACTGCTGGGCCAGGTGCAGTGCCCTGGGCCTCCGGTTCAACCGTGCAGCAGGTCCTCATGGCATGGCCTTCCACGGCACAGCCGGAGCCAGGCAGGCACTCGCCTGCCGGCGGGCAGCCGGAGGAGCTGGCGCCGGGCTCGCAGGCATCCTCGGCTGCAGCCTGGCAGCTCAGAAGCTGCAGCCCCTCAGGCTCCTTAGCGCTGCCCATGCCCGGGGAAGGCTTCTCCCATGCTACTTCTGCTGCAGGTCTGCAAGAGAGAGGATGGGGCAGTGAGGGGGGAGCAGCACACGGATCTCCAGACTCTTGTTTTCCAACTGTTTTTCTCCATGCCACTCATGACAACAGGTTGGGGAGCCGCCCAGAGCACCCACTGGCCCCGGCACAGGCTGTATGGTGGCACCTGGTCCCCAGCTCCATAGGAAGGGAGAAACGGTGTCAGCCACCTGCCATGAAAGACAGCCTTCCCCCGGCATGGCCGGACTGGGAGTGGGATCCAGGCACTGCTGTGGCTGCCTGAGCCCACGACTGCAGAGAGACCAGCAGCTGGAACATAGCTCCAGGCACCAGGCTGGGAGCCTGGGGCAGCTTGGCACACCCCACCTGCCAGTGGGGAGCTGGGCGCAGGGTGGGGTGAGAGCAAGGCAGGCCTGTGGGCCAAGCAGGGCTGCAGGGCACAGCACAGGCATGGGGCAGCCCCAGCCCTTCCCTCCACTTGCTGGGATCGCAGTCCCCAGAGCTGGGCGTGACGGCGTCCCCCGGCCACAGGAACCCCCAGCTCAGCACCTACACCAGTCGAGTGTGTGCAGAGCTCTGGCTGTGCCGTGCAGAGCTGGCGGCAGGCAGGCACCCTGGCACAGCGGGGGGACACAGGCTGGCGTCACCCAACCGGCCCCAAAGCCTCCCCAGCCCCGTGGGGCAGCCCTGTAGCAGCAGTGAGGAAAGCCCCGAGGTCTCGGGGAGCCCCCAGCTCTGCCAGTGCCAGCGAGTCCCTCCAGACGTAGGAACACAAGTGTCCCGCAGCCATGGGACACTCCACGCCTCTGGCCACGGTCACTCGTGGGTCCTGGAAACAACGGAGCAGAGCAGACGCGGCTGCAGCCAAGTGAGCCCCCCCCGAGGGAAGCGGCAGGAGCAGGGTCCAGGGGGGCACCGACCCCTCCGCGGCCGCCCAGCAGCGCCGGCGCCCCAGAGGCAATGACCCCCGCCTCATTCGTCCCTGTCTCCCCACGCAGCACTCCGTTCCCGAGGGGGCCTCCTGCAGCAGGGCAAAGCATGGCTGACGGACC
>VZSC01015203.1:0-11215 GCA_013398225.1 Steatornis caripensis
CTACACCACAACAACCCTTCCCCAGCTAAAGGGAGGAATTAAGAATTAGGGATAGTGAGACACAGAGAGAAAAGCACAGAAATTAAATTTTAGAAGTGACATGGTACAGAATTGATAGGAAAACATCAAGAAATAAAGACAGGTAGACAGATAGGGGGATACAGAGAAAGAGAAACTAGAAAGTGGCAGGGTACAGGAAACACAGGAAAGAATTTAAAAATAGGGACAGGGAGGAAGATACATGGAGAAACAGAAAATTCAAAAAGCGACAGGTTACAATTCACATAGATGCAAATTAAAAGATAATGCCACATATAAAGAAAATTTTAAAACCAAACAGGTAAAGGAAGGAGTGAGAAGCAATAAAAAATAGGGTCAGGGAGCCAGACAGGGGAAGACATAGAAATAAAATTTAAAAAGTAATGGGGTATAAGGCAGTACAGGAAAACTGAAAAAACAGGGAGAAAGAATCAGAGAGACGTAGAAAAAATTTAAAAGGCAACAGGGTACTGAGCAGAGTTGGCAGAAGAATAACGAGTTTTGGGGAGCCATAGAGGAAGGTGGACATGCGGAAAGGGAGACAGAAGAAGAGGGGCAGGCAGACATTTAGAGAAGAGTGGCAGAGATGGGCCAGGATGCAGAGAAGAGGAAGTATGACTCACACCACCTCCTGGTGTGGTGAGTCGTGCATCTCCAGCAGGAGACCTTCACCACCCTGATGCTTCTCTCTCTGCCTCTGCCCTTTCCTCCTCCTCAGTGCCACCTGCCTGACCCTTGCCCACTCAGCAGCATGCAGTGGACGCTTTGATGCTCCCATCTGCAAGATTTCCTCAATACATGGCAGCTCACACACATAGCCAACAGAGGCACCGAGCTCCCAGCACCGTGTGCTGATGTTCTGCTATGTCAGGGACAGCTTAGAGGGACCCTTGCTCACCACAGAGACAGGCTATGCCTTGAATGAAGCACCTGCCAGCAGGACCCCCTGGATTCCATTCTCAACCAGTTCCCCTTTGTCAAGTCCCTCAAGTAGGGGTGCCCAGGGGTGCCCTTTACAGCTAGAGCCCTTTCACACAGCAGGGCCAGCCCCATCCTCACCCTCAGTGGTCACACCTGGGGCTGCCCCAGCCACAGCTGGAGCCTGTCAGGAACAGCAGCCATTGCCAAAGCCCCACAGCGTTTCACTCCCTCCCCTCATCCATCCACAGCCACTAGCTCTGCACCCGGGGCTGCAAACACATCCAGGGACACAAAGGAGGCAGGAAAAGTTTATTCATTAATGCAGGAATTTGGCTACAAGGCCCAGTGCCCAAACACAGCAAGACAGGAGAAAAAGGAAAAGAAAAGCCTGAGGAAAGACAGATGGACATAGAAGTGTGGTTTGGGGAGCCAGAAAATGGGATGCTGTGAACAAGACAGGGACAAGGAACAGGACAAAGGTGTAGAGAGAGGAGAGCAGAAAGATTGAGCCTGATAAAAAAGGGACAAAGAGATGGAGGAATAAATGAGAGACAGGGAGCAGGAGAGAGAGAGGCAGAAGGGACCAGCAGGACCATAAGATAGAGACAAGATAAGGGACAGGGGAAAATTCTGAATTGATAGGGGAAAAAAAACATAGGCAAGAAATAAAAAATAGAAACAGGGAGCTGGATAGAGGTAAACATAGAAAGAAGATTTTGAAAAGCGACAGAGTGCAAGGAACACCAGCAAGAACTAGCAAATAGGGAAAAAAAAGGGAGATAGAGGAAGGTGAAGGAAGAAAGTGTAAAAACTGATGGGGTACAGGACAGAAAGGGAAGAATTAAGAATTAGAGACA
Source organism: Steatornis caripensis (assembly GCA_013398225.1). NCBI lineage: Eukaryota > Metazoa > Chordata > Aves > Caprimulgiformes > Steatornithidae > Steatornis > Steatornis caripensis. Next base: position 1,818 of record VZSC01015203.1, read on the forward strand.
GGGAGATAGATAGAGGGAGACATAGAAAGACATTTTGACAGAATCATAGACAAGAATTTAAAAAATAGAGATGGAGAGGTAGAAAGAAAGTTTCAAAAGCAATAGAGTACAGTAAACATAGGTGGGGGCGGAGCACGCACCGGGGCAGAGACACGCAGAGGGCAGGGACATACACAGGGGTGTGAAGACACGCACAGGGGACAGGGACATGCACAGGGCAGACAGGCACAGTGCACAGAGACATACGCCAAGTGGGTGGTCCACAAATCACTTTTATCACCTTTGGGAATTGTTTGGGCCAACAATACTTTGTTTCATTTTTTGGCATCATCAGATGTCCAGGTGCATTTAATGTCAGTGCTCAATGGATCACAATCCTTTCACAATTCCATGGCGAAAGATAGGCACCAATTAGTGTTGAGGAGGACTTGATATTGGAAACTCATGAGGGCTCACCAACAGGGATGAGGATGTCTATTGTTTATGGCCCATGATACATGCGAACGTGTTTGGTTATACTGGACCTTAAAAGGGGTACAGTTACTAAGACTAACAGTAAGTGTTACATTGCACATTTCTAAAAACACAGAACAGTTCATCCCTTGGGGAAAGTTAAGAGATCAGTTGTCTCCCTCTACTATTTCAAGGTTTATTACATCAGTGGAGTTCCAAAATGATAATAAGGTTTCTCCAAATTCACTAGGATATAGTAGAAAATGTAAACTATCCCCAGAGGTATGAGGAGGGGTGATACACACAGTGGGCTGTGTCTAATTCATCATTTTGCAAAAGACTTGCAACATTTTAAGGGCAACATTTTCCTTATTTAGATCTAGTTTATCACACTTGCATCTGGTTCCCAGGCTCGAGGACCTTGGCAAACACACAAAAATTAGGATAATTATGGCCCCAAACAATATTACAGTTTTCCTAGTCATGGCCATATTAAAATTTTGGCTTACAGATAAGCATGCAGATCAGAAATAAAAATACCCAATAAAGAAAAATCAGCAGTCCTTGAGGATGCTCTAGACTGGTATAGGGGAGTCTATGATCCCAGGTGCAATTTTCTGGCATTTGGAGTACCTGTGAACACAATAAAGAAGAGGTGGTCAGTTGTTACTTAACCAGCAGATACTAGGTTAAAAGGTGGGTACTATCCACTTGGTGCTGATTCAATGGAGATTTCCTGAACCATCTTTCACTTCCCAAGCTTCAAGGTTCTTTGGAGCTGTTAGTTATCATTTCCGCTGTTCCAATTTGAGGCATTTTAACCAGCACAGACTGACCCACATAAAACCCAGCAGTGTATTCACCTGGTTTTATGTCTGCCTTTGGTACCAAAGTTGTGGCAGAAGCACAAAACGCTTTCATCTTCAGGCAACCATCTCTGCTCCATCTATTGCTTAATGGATAATTTGATTAATCTGCACTGGACATTCACAGATGCCACCCAGATTCAAGGGTTTTAGCAAATTGCTTGACTAAGTCACTGTTCATTCAACAATAACATTGGCTTGGGGGTAGCACAGAGTATGAAAAACACACTGGATCCCTTCCTGCTCTGCCCAGTTTCATACTACCTTAGCTGAAAACTGTGATCTGTTATTGCTTTGAATCTCCTCAGGAAGGTGGAATGTATTAAACCATTCCTTCAGCCTATGGACTGTATTCTCCCCATTGGTAGCCTTAATGGCTGTAGCTATTGTAATTCCTGAAATTACTTCCACCTCCATTAATATGTACTTTTTCCCCCTGAAGGTTGCAGTGGGCCTATGTAGTCGATCTGCCAGGTATGCCACAGCATTTTCTTGTCCCAGACATGCAGGGCAGGCACCTTGTTCAGATGGTCTTCGTTAAGTCGCAAATGACATTGTGAACAGGCCGTTATCACTTGTTCACACAGCTTTACCAAAACAGACCATCCTCAGGCTATGCCTTCCCAATATAAGTCAGCTGTCTGGCGTGGCCTAGTTTTATGTGTAACCATTCAAGTAAGTGTTCCCATTGGTGGTCATCACTCACTATATAATTTTTTTGTAGTCATGTGAGGCTGTTGACTTGCTGATTAAACTGGGCAGTGATAGATGCTGACCGATCACGTCCTTTTACCTAACCAATATGCAGCATCCTTTGTTCTCCTATTTTTAGCAATTGCTTCCAACTGTTTCCTAGACCAGGATTCTATTTACCTGCCAGGCGTGAGGTAGTCAGTGGCCTATCCACACTGTTGCTCCCTTAAAAACAGCATATGAGTTGGTGTAGATACGGCTGGCACCATGCCGTGTGGCTAGCAGGACTGCCCTAAGCTCCCCTGCTTGCACACTTCCTTTGCCCGTCTTGCTAGTCCCAAAGTTACCAATTTTTGTTGTATTCTTTCCATGGTATGCCTGACTTCCTCTGAATTTTCTCCCCCTATCAATACGTTTTCTATATACTGATATATCATGACACCTGTTGGGCTGGAAATTTCTGTTAAAAATTTTGCCAAGGCATTGTGAGCAATGGTGGGGGCTGGTATTTATATCTCTGGGGCAGCCTGTTAAAGGTTAACTGTATCCCTTTCCAAGTAAACGCAAATTGGGCCTTACCATGTTCCTGGAGTGAAATCATATAAATCATATCTTTAAGTTCTAAAGTTGTCATCCATGGGTGTGACACTCCCTGAATTTGGGTTACTAATTCTGCAATGTTTGGTACTGCTGCCATTAAAGGTACAGTATTGGTATTCAATTGTTATGATCAATTGTAAGCTGCCACTGTCCATTTGGCTTTTTCATCAGCCAGACAGAAGAATTATAGGTGGAGCATGTGTGAACGATAATGCATCTTTTTTCCAAATCTGTTACCACCCCATCAATACCCTAACGTGTGGCTGCTGGCAAGTGGTACTGACTTACATTAGTAATTCTTGACGTGTGTAAAGGTATAGATGTCTCTAATAAGTTTACATTTTTAGTCCTGGGCATTAGCTACGTGGGTCTTTAGGCTATCCAGGAGGCGAAGGATAAGGAGAGTTAATCTTGCTGAATCAATAGGGGCTAGCACTGGGGATCTCCTTAACATGTGGCTCTCATACATCGCTTGTATGCAGGCTGCCTTTTGCACACACAGCAGCCAAATCAGAGAACCCTGAGATCTTGATAACAAGAGGATGACCTTGCTCTTGTGGGTCTATACCACTGGCCCAATAGGCTGCCCATGTAGTCAATGAGTAATTATGATGACCCAGCGTAGTTGTTAAAACACTCGTGGGCCCCCATAGTCTCCTGCTTCTTCAATCAGTAAAATTTGGTCTCCTCCCATAAGAGAGACTCACTACACATATTCCATCATGGATTCCTCTGGATGCTTAGAATATTTTTCCTGTAAATTTGCTAAATCAGCAGGAGACTATGGGACAGTTCATGCATTAGTACAAACATCGTCATCTCCCTCATTTCTGGTTTAGGTTTTGATCAACAGTCTTATAGATACAGATTCTGGGGTAAAATTATAATCAGAATTATTATAAAATTATAATCATTGTCACCATTATCCCAGATGTCTCCATCCCACGTCCCTGAATCTGCACAGTGTGTTAATTTGTAGACTTGTCTAGCCAAAACGGAGGAAGGCATCTGGTTTAGTGAGATTTAATTTTTCCTGTAGCTGTTTTTCTCACCTTTCAGCCAAGGCCAATAGCATTTTAAATTCCATGTTTTCTGGTTTTAGGTTTTGGGTTTTGTTGTGTGCGGGTTCCCGGACAACGCTACACAATCAATACGATCAAGCGAATGCCAACTTTATTCCCGAATGGCTTGGCTTGTATACATAGTGCTTCACACGATTACGCAAGCTCATTGGCTGTAAGCAGCTGTGCACGCATGTGCCTCTACATGATTCGTTGCTCAATGCTAAGCATGCGCAGTACACGCACGCGCGTCAGCCCTCTCCACTTCCGTGTTTACATTCGACTTAGAGCCACGTGTCCTCTAAGTCAATCAGGTCTGGATTGCTCACAACATGTCTGTTGTCTTCCCACAGGTTTTCAGTCATAAGGGAATATATTCGTGTCCCAAATTTCTCTCAGTTTTCCTTTTCAAAGGCCGATAATGTTCTCAATACTTCATTTTCTGACTTTAACACAGTATATTCTACATCTGTAAATTTTTTGGGGAGGGGATTCTCTGATTTCCTTTTGTGCGCAAGATAAGCAAGCCTCCAATACTGCACAATCAATTCCTTTCCCCTTACCTTCTTTAATCTTTTGCTCACATCTACATTGCTCAATCTGCTCTACCACTTTGTCCTCATATTTTCAAAATTTTTTGGCCCATTCTATTCCTGCTTGGGATGGTGCACGCTTATACTTTTGTAGTAGTTTATCCATGGCTATCCTATCTATCTGTCATGTAAATGAATATGAGTGACACATGGCTGAGGGAAGCCCTCCCACTGAGTCACAATGTTCAGAAAGGACGCCCTTGCTTTCTAAACTCCTTGTCAGTGAGGAATCCATGTGTGTCTGGATCCAGTCTTAGTCCCAGACTTGGTAAAGGGTTTACGTCTAAAGGATTAAGTGTGTAGCCACTTATCAGAGTCAACATTTGCCTGTTTCAGAGCCCTGCCAAGGATTTTCACTGAGAAAGTTTCACAAAGTTGGAAAAAGAAAGGTGGTTTATTAAGGTGACAGATATAACAAGTTCAGAACTGACGTTGATAAATTTACTTACTACAAAAAATTGAGCTCAAGGTGATACTCCAACATTTTAGTTAACAATATTTTCCCGGGTAACATCCAACATACTCACAGAATCACAGAATGGTAGGGGTTGGAAGGGACCTCTCATGAAGTCCAACCTCCCTGCTAAAGCAGGTTTGCCTCGAGCAGGTTGCACAGGAACACATCTAGGAGGGTTTTGAATATCTCCAGAGAAGGAGACTCCACAACCTCTCTGGGTATCCTGTCCCAGTGCTGTTACCCTCACAGTAAAGAAGTTCCTCCTCATGTTCAGGTGGAACTTACTGTGTTCCAGTTTCTTCCCGTTGCCTCTTGTCCTGTCACTGGGCACCACCAAAGACAGTCTGCTCCCATCCTGCTCATACTCGCCCTTTAGATATTTATAAGCATTGATCAGATCCCCTCTCACTCTTGTCTTCTCTAGGCTAAACAGACCCAGGTCTCTCAGCCTTTCCTCATAAGAGATACTTCAGTCCCTTAATCATTTTTGTTGCCCTGTGTTAGACTCTCTCCAGTAGTTCCCCATCTCTTTCGAGCTGAGGAGCCCAGAAGTAGACACAGTACTCCAGATGTGGCCTCACCAGGGCAGAGTAGATGAAATAAATAAGAGAGATGCATACAGGCATACTTTCTACTACACATGCAGCTGAACTTTAACTGCTCCTGAAGCTCTTACCTAAAAGAGACACTTCTGCTCCTCTAAGCGTGAAAACACATCTGCTCAAATAGCTTAGACAGCTCAAAAGCTGCCATTGACTGAATGAACAGCAGAGCACTGACACCACAGCGGCTCAACAGCAGAATGAGTTCCATTTTGAGAGGCTGCGGCTCATATAACCCTGGTTGCCAGCCACTGCCCTTCCCACAGTCCCCTGGGAAAGCAGCAGTGTGAACCACCTGAAGGCATAAAGGCAGACAGAGTTGCAGCAGTGAGTTTTCTCATCTGCCTTAAGTTTACACCGTACAAAGTGCTGAACAGATAAAGCAACTCTTACAGGAAACAACAATACCTGCTCTTTTACTACAACTACAGCTATTGCATCAACAATGTGACCAGGTAATTAAAGTTAGTATTTTTAGGTCATAGATAGAAAAAGATGAAAGTTGTCCTAAGCTACGTAGGAAAGCAGTTCATTGAATGCAATAACAAGTTTACTATAAAAAATTATGTGCTTTAGTTTCCTATTAAAAAACCCCCCAAATGCTAAGGGGTTACAACTCATTTCTAGCAAGACTATGCATGCTACCTAACTTCTACCAGAACTACGTTCTGGATAAGACTGAATGACAAAGCAGAATTTGATGCCTTCTAAGAATATCCCTGGTTGCAAAGTAAATTATTTACTGTAAATCACCAATAATCTCTCCTACTGACTCCCTTAACAGAACTAGATGAGTCCCAAAGGACAGAAAACAGAAAAAAACCCCATGGAAATACAAAAAAATGTATCAGAAGCTGTATGAAGCAGCCTATTTAATGCCCAAGTAGGTAGAACAAAAATAAATTGCAAAAAGTAACAAAAAACACTATGGGAGATGTGTCAATAAAAATAGATGGAGGCTATCAACTTCTCTGAAAAACTCAAGAGGAGATCTCAGCCTATGATAGACATCTTTGGGGTACCAGATATCAAATAGAAACATCCTATAACACAGAAAAGAGACGGACTACTGTGAAGCACAAAATTGCCTTCAGAAAAGGTTCTGACAGAACAAGAGGCATCGTGACAGGCATTAGAGAGGTCCCGAAGGGGCCAGAGAGACCAAAGAAGTCTTTGCACTGAGCAATGATGCAATGAGCTCAAAAGAGAATTGAACAAAACACAGATGTCCTCAGGGGACTGGGGACCAAATGGAGGTACACAGAACAGGTGAGAGGATGTAAAGACTGACCAGGGTAAGAGATGCAGACTCAGGAATGGATCTGAGGGGAAAAAGGTGCCCTCCCAAGCTAGACCAGGGCTCCAGGGCATAGAGGATGTCTCACAAGAGCTTGGCATAGGGAGTAGAGGAGTCCTGAGGGGGCCTGAGAGAGCAGACAAGCCTCGAGATAAGAATGAGGAAGTCCAAGGTAATTTCAACAAAGTACAGGTGTTCACAGGGGACGGGTCTTAGTGAAGGCATCCTACATGGCAAAGAGTAAGATAAAAGCATTCTGAAGAGCACAAAGAAAATATTGAAAAGGAGCTAAAGTGCTAAAGAGTGCTGTGGAGGACAAGAAAGGACTTGGATGATATTGTAGTAATAGAGAAATTAGGATGGGACAGGGTAAGATAAGAAGACTTGGAGACACAGTGAGGGTCTTGGAGTCTCAGGACGGCATCTAGGCAAACTACAGGTGACTAAGTGAGAGAGGAACAAAACTGACGCTTCCTGGATGGCAGCGATAAAGATAAAGAAGGGCTGCATAGCAAAGAAAGACTGGAGGCTCTGACAGAACAATAAACATGAAAAAGGAGATAAAATGCTACAAGGTGCTGTCAAGAAGGAGAAACGTCTTGGGAGCCATCGTGACTGTAAGGAGAGTGGTGTTGAGGGGGGCCGACGGACAAAAGAAAGCTTGAGGATGACAAGGAGTAACCAGAGTACAGATGGTCTTGGGTAACTGGGGACTGAGCACAGAAATCCTAGATAGCATAGAGGAACAAATGAGTGCTCTGCAGCTCAAAGTGCTACAAGACAGATGTGGAGCACGAGGAAGTTCTTGGGAGGCAGTGTCACTGGGAGAAGAAATGTCCCAAAGGAGCTAGAGAAACAGAAAAAGGATTGGGGACGTAAAGATTAAATGGAGAGGGGATCTGAACCGAGCAAACATGTCATCAGAGGGCCTCTATTCAGAAGAAGAGGAAAGAATGACTGCACTGGGTCACAGATATGGACTCAGGAAGACTTCTGAGGGAACAAGANGGGGACTGAGCACAGAAATCCTAGATAGCATAGAGGAACAAATGAGTGCTCTGCAGCTCAAAGTGCTACAAGACAGATGTGGAGCACGAGGAAGTTCTTGGGAGGCAGTGTCACTGGGAGAAGAAATGTCCCAAAGGAGCTAGAGAAACAGAAAAAGGATTGGGGACGTAAAGATTAAATGGAGAGGGGATCTGAACCGAGCAAACATGTCATCAGAGGGCCTCTATTCAGAAGAAGAGGAAAGAATGACTGCACTGGGTCACAGATATGGACTCAGGAAGACTTCTGAGGGAACAAGAGCAGCACAAGGTCTGCTACAAAGCTGAAAGTATGCTAAGGGCAACCTTGAAGGCATTGATAGGCATCTTAACACCATTACAGGGGTCCTCATTGGGCCAGAGACCAAAGAAGGCTCAGGGACACAAGGAGGAAGTCTGGAGGGGATATGAACAGATTACAGACATCCTCAGGGGAACAGGGAGCTATGAACAGAGGTATCCCAGCTAGCATAGAGGACAACATGAGTGTTCTAGAGCCAAAAGAGGGCATCAGGAAGGGTTCTTGGTGAGTGAGAAGGGTGCAAAGGGTGCTACAGAGCCAAAAGAGGGCCATGGGGTGCAAGGATGGGCTCAGGAGGCATGATGACGGGAGAAGGGTGCTGAGAGTGAGAGATACAGAAGTCATCTCTGGGACACAAGGCAAAACTCAAGAGGGCATCCCAGCAATGTACAGATGTGCTCAGGGAATGAGCAACTAAATGGAGGCATCCTAGATCACAGTGAATAAAGGTGAGAGAGCTCTGGAGCACAGAGAAAGCCTGAGGAAGGGTTCTGTCTGAATAAGAGAGATACAAAGAGGGCTGCAGAACTCAAAAGGTGCTATGGGGCAGTTTCAGGAGGTGTATGACTGGAACAAGAGGGCTCCGGAGAGAAACGTGGATGTAGAAACAAACAAAGGATTGGTAACACCATGAGGTACTCGGGAGAGCATCTGAACAGAACACAGATGTCCTTGGGGGACCAGGGACTGAACAGAGGCATCTGACATGGCTGAAGGAAGGTAAGAGTGTTCTGAGGCAAAATGAAAGCCTAAGGAAGAGTTGTCTCTGAATAAGAAAGATACAAAGCCTGCTGCAGAACTAAAGGATGGTTGTGGAACACAAGGATGCTGGCAGGAAGTATCATGACAGAAATAGAGGGGTGCTAAGGTAGCCAGAGAGACAGAAGAAGGCTTGAGGGCACAAAGGTGCTCTGGAGAGGATCTGAACACAGCACAGATGTCATGAGGGAGACACTGACCCATTGGAGACAACCAAGACAGAAAAGAGGACAAAAAGACTGCTGTGAGGAAGACGGATGGCATTAGAAGATAGTCTAACGAAACAAGATGGGTGCAAATTATGCTCCAGAGATAAAAACATGCTGGGAAGACCCTCTAAAGCCTCAGGAAAAAACATGAAAAAAGCAAATAAAAAAAGACTTAGAAAGAAAACTCAAAAAGCAATGGACAGACAAGAAAATTAAAAAATAAACACAGTGTACTGGGTAAAAGTAGACGTTCAAAAATTTTAAAAGCAATGGGGTACAGGACAGACAGGAATATATTAGAAATAGACAGCTTGATAAAAGTAGACATAGAAAGAAAATTTTAAAGCAATGGGGTACCAGACAGAAAGTAAAGAATTAAAAAACAGGGCAGCAAACTGGACATACAGACATAGAAAGAAAAGCAAAATATTTTAAAAGCGACAGGACTAAGGAAAGAAAGG
>VZSC01015204.1:1307-13525 GCA_013398225.1 Steatornis caripensis
AGCACCTCTCCTATGAAGACAGGCTGAGAGAGTGGGGGTTGTTCAGCCTGGAGAAGAGAAGGCTTTGGGGAGACCTTATAGCAGCCTTCCAGTACCTGAAGGGGCCTACAAGAGAGCTGGAGAGGAACTTTTTCCTAGGGCATGGAGTGATAGGACAAGGGGTAACAGTTTTAAAACTAAAAGAGGGTAGGTTTAGATCAGCTATTAGGAAGAAATTCTTCACGATGAGGGTGCTGAGACCCTGGAACAGGTTGCCCAGAGAAGCTGTGGATCCTCTCTCCTTGGCAGTGTTCAAGGCCAGGCTGGATGGGGCTTTGAGCAACCTTGTCTAGTGAAAGGTGCCCCTGCCTATGGCAGGGGTGTTGGAACTAGGTGATCTTTTAAGGTCCCTTCCAACCCAAACCGTTCTATGATTCATACCCATTTCTTCCATCTGTATCTTCATCTCAGCTTCACTGCATGTTTGTCCGAATTTTCTCCTGTCTCCCTCCCCTTTCCAGTCTTAGCGAGGGTGCGAGTTCCTTATACCGCAGAGAATGTTTCTGATTCATATAGCATAATTTCTGTAATCAATATCCAAAACAAATGTTGATACCGAATTCATAGTTAATTACTTTGGCTTTAATTTTGCTTTCTTGCCTACTTTTTAAAAATATTATCGGTTTGTTTCCCTTTCATTGATTCATGAAATTTGACTGTCTTGTATGAAACTTTTCCACTAAATGAACAGACTCATCCTGAGTTCTAAACCTCTCTGTTTTATTTGCATCACTGCTTATGAAGGAGAGAAAACAGGTCAAGTTATGCCCTGAAAGAATATCTCCTCATTCATTTAGGGTTTTTCAAATACTGTTAAAAGCATAATGCAAATGTGAGACTAAGAGAATGGCTGGAAAAGTGTATGTGATGGTTTAGTTTAGGGAACTACTCTTCTTAAAAAGAGCAGCCCTGCCTTCTGAGCCTCTTTCCATGCTATAGCGCTTCGTGCTTGTGTAACTTGGTATTACAGAGGTTTTAGAGTTGTTCAGAAAAAGGAGAATCATCCTTGGATTTGCAAATAGGGAATCTATGCAGTTGTTACAAAGATGAGACTTTCATAGGTCGTTGGTGTTATTTAGCTTCTACTTTAAATATAACCATGTTTGCATACTCTCACACCCTTACGTGTTACTGCCTGAAGCTTGGCTGAAAAATTGTGAAGAAACGGACTTAGATGAGTTATAGTACTGGAGGCATGCAGTGTGTTGCTGCAAACATCAGTATTAGGCCTGCTGTCATGAACATAAAAATAGTGTTGTCATTGTACCCTGTGGTATTAAGATCAAGAATATATTTCAGCTAAGTGACATCAAACAGGCTAAAACACTGTTGTGCTTAGGACCAGTCAGGCATGCAGTGTGTGCATGCTTCTGGTGTTGAAATGATTATGACCTGAAAGAGTGGTCCCTGAGCTGTTACTTGTGATGACTTGAGATGCTGCTATTAGACACAGACAGTTGTTAGGCAGTTTTCTATGAAAGAAAAAAAAATCCACGGAGTGGGAAATGTTCTTTTCTAAATAAAGGAATTCATCCAGCTTTTTGTGAGCCAGTTTTGGTAGTGGTTGCTATATTTGAGGAAATTATTTCTTTATTGTGCCCTTACTGTTAAATTTATTTCAAGCCACAGTCAGAATAATTATTTTTACTCCTTTGTTTGTTTGTTTTTTAATTCCACTTTTCCTTTCAGTGCCCTAATGTCTTTAAATATTTAGTATACAAGAGATTTTCTGTCTTCTAGAATAAGCGTCCTTGAAGGGAGGAGGAATTTCTGAAACTATCCTACTTCAATGTACAAGAAGAAAATCCAGTGTGCAACCAAGTTCTTTTTCTGATTATATACCACTGAAGTGATCTGCCAGTGATTTGTGTAGCTGATAAGTATTTCCAAGTCATGCTCACTTAAAAACCAAATGAAAACCCAACGCCGATCTTCACATTACTGGGAGAATATAAATGATTCCAGGGTTGACAGAATGGTTTGGTATATAGAAAATTTACAGGAAAAAATGTAAAAGGTTGCTTGGTTTTTTTTTTCCCTCAACTCCTGCAAAGGTTGCCTCTACAGGTTTGATATATCTTCTTAGCTGCTCAGGGGAGCATTGTTTTGTGCTTTAGGAGGGGAGGGGTTCTTGGGAGCAGCTCTTTGAGACTGTCGTGCTGTGGTAAGAGCTGTGGCAGAGCCAAAGGTTTTGCAAATTGCTAATAGTGTGTGGATATTTCTGTTCATTTTTAATACATGAATGTGTGAGAACTTTTTTCTTTTCTTTTTTATGCAGGTCAACTTTGTAGTGTGCCAACTGTTTGCCTTGCTTGCGGCTGTTTGGTTTCGAACATACCTTCATTCAAGCAAAACTAGCCCATTTATAAGACATGTTGTTGCAACCCTCTTGGGCCTTTATCTTGCACTTTTTTGTTTTGGATGGTAAGTTGAACTTAATTCCACTTTTCAGGGATTTGTAGATTTCCGTTTCTTGTTTGCAGCAAAGCAAAGTTTTGTTATGAAGAACCTTATTACCTAATTCTGTGGTTTTTAGCTGCTGCATATGTACAGAAATTACCTTAAATTTTCTGATGCAGTGCACAAATTTTGAAAGATGTTCCATTTGCAAACTGGTAACTGATGTACTGTCTGCCTGTGGTTTTGGGCAGATGGAGCAGGTGCAGTTTAACTTGTACCAGTTTTTCTGTAAACTTGCTTGAGTATTCTCTTGAGACACAGCACAGGTGTGATGACTAAGATGTTTTCTCTTAAATATTCACTGCATGAGAACTTGTTGTGCCTTTTTTCTGAATATTGAATATAATCTGACTTTTTGTAGGAAGAGTGGCCTGAACTGCAGTAGTGATGACGCTCCTAGTAGTATAAAACACCTGGAAAGGAGCTGGCCTCAATTTGAGAGCTTTTGGGGAGGGTGTGTGTGTTCTTTCATGTTTTGGAGGGAGGGTGTGATTTGTTGGGGTTTTTAACACTATTTTTTTTTTAAACACAAATTTTCTGTGATTGCTGTTTTCATGTCTTGATCTTTTCACACCATAACAAGCCAGAACATTAGTAGGGCTAGAAAAGGGGATACATTTAGTTTGGTGACATTTTTTTAACTTCAAAATCAGCTTACTAAATGGCTCTCATCTTCACAAGAAGGCTTAAGATTAATTAAGTGCCAGTTTTGGTTTACTGCATGGTAAACAAGTGCTGGCTCAGCTTTATATAGAGGACTTATTTATACTGACTATTGGAGAAAATTACTGAACTAGGGGAAATTAATCAAGCTGTTGTGCAGGTAGGAAGATGCACACTCAGAGTGTGTATAAATAAATCCTGGAATTCCAAACCACAGATTTGTCCTCTACATTGGCATGTTGCAGAGGCTTCTCAACATTAGTTTATATGTATTACTTTTAAATTTAGGAAAAGAAAACCCAGTAAGGTTTTTTCTCTGGATTTACACATGCAATTTACTTGTATGTATAATTCTATAACTTCCATGCATTTCTTAAACTTTTGGTTGTTGTATTCTGCTTTGGGAGAATGATCTGATGTCAAAGACTTCCAGTCTTGGCATCAAATGAGGAGGATGATACAGCAGATAGGTGCTACTCTGTGTGGGTTTTGAGCTGTGTAAGCTTTAGAAGCACATTCTCTATCCATTCTATCCAAGAAATCATTAAATGTAGCTTGTAATTGGAAAGTGCTAACAATATATTAATATCTGAAATTTGGGGATGGAAGACTTTAGAAAAAACAACATCCACCGTTAACATACATAAACAAAGATTTGTGGAAGCCTCTCATTAGCAGTATGCGCTGGACAAGAAATCAGAGAAATTTTATGCCATAGTAGAAATTCAGATTATCCTAGTTTGCTTTGGATCGTGCTTAGAACAATTATTTTAGCTAAGAATTTCTGTTTTACTAAAAGGTTTGTTCTTACAAACATGGAACTAAAAGCTCTTTAAAAATGCCAAAAGAAAGAACATAACTTGAGATGCTAAAAGTACACATTCTTTAAAAAGCTGATACTTCTGTTGCGCTTGTGCCGACTCTTTTTCCTATTGCTTAAGTACGTACTATACAAGCATGTTTTTTGAGGGTGTTGTTTTATTTGGTTTCCCTCACCCCTACGCAAAGAATCAAGCGTACACACAGGTTACAGTCCCATTACATCCCATAAAGTCACCTCAGTGACTCTTCAGTTGCGTTACAGCATGTGTGCGCAAGAGGGAAACTCTTACTCTTTTCTTCTATAGCATTTATAGTAAATGTAGATTTGCAGATAATCTCATGCAAACCTAAATGTGGGAAATAGTTTGCAATCTGCACCCTTTTAAAAATATTTATTAGTCATTATGTTGTCCTCTTCAATCTCAGGTGTGTTAGTTTTCAGTCACCTTTGTAGCACTTGTGATGGCGATGTGGGGCAGGAAGAGAAGTGATAATTCCCTTGGGCTAATAGCAAATAGCATGAAAGGCCTAGAATACCCTTTATGTAGCTAAAATTTCTGATTCATGCTGTATTTAAATGTATTCCTTTTCATTTTTGAATCAGAGATCAATCATATTGCTACTGTCAGCAACTCTGAAAGATGTTTTTAGAGACCGTAATCTTAATATGGTACTCCATGTCAACCCAAATTTTTTCATACTTTGGTATCTTATGTCCCTTTCTCTGTTAAGAAGCAAATCTCTTAAACTTAATTTTTTGTCATTTCACTAATGCCTGTTTTTGCTACTCAGTGCTGCTGTTACATGGCTGATACAGAAAAAAAGTGAATATTTTTTTAATTATCAATTGCTTATATTAAATGCACATTTGAATTTTAGGTAGTCATATCTTAGTTGTGACTAGCTAGTAGGGAAGCATGGGAGCATCTGCAGATCGGATCTTCCATAAAAAGTCAAGATTTTCAAGGTCAGTTAATATCCAGGTGAATTATTTTCCCTCAGTTCATCATATGTAGACTTTGTAGGTTTTTAGCTGGATAGAACTGTGTTTCTTGTTGAGAGTCTTTGAAGATATTTCCTTGTGGATAGATGAGTGGAATTAGGAAATTGCTGATGATAAGGTGAAAGAAAATCAGTATAACAAAGTAGTGGCTGCTTTTTATGGGAAAAATTCTGAAACTAGATCACTGTGTCACTTGAGCACGTGTAAACATGCCACTGAGGCACTTTAAGTTGATTCTCTTTCACTCTGGTATTTCATGAAGATCAGATGTTTTTCCACAATCACTGGCAATGGTTTGCCACCAAGCCAGTACTAGACTACTGAAATATAACTCCTTTAAAAACCAAAATGGAACAAACCCCTCAAAACGGTGGTGTGGTAGTGAGCTTGGAAAACAAACAAGGAGAAGAGGTTAGAGCACCTTTGTGAAGTAAATCTGTGGGTTCTTGGTGTGTCATTTTCTTGTTTGTGTTTTTGGGACCATCATCACCACCACCCCTTTAAAAGTTATTGACAGCCTGGGGCGGAGAGGCTGGCTGGACAGGGTTACAATTTCTGTTGACTGGGAAATCTCCCCGTATACTGATGTTATGGATACTAAGATATTGTTGGCCTTAACTGAGATACCTGCTGTTGCAAACAGGTAAAGAGATGAGCATGGAAATTGAACCCCAAAACATCCATGTTATTTACACATGAAATAATGGCAAGTAGAAGTATTATGAGACATGTTCTTTGTATTTTAAGGGTTATCAGCATTTACTATATTCTTGTTTGAGCTGGATAATTCTAGCTAAGTGTAGTTTTTGTTCATTACTGCTGTTTGTGCTGTGCTAAAGGGTGAAACTCTCAGCAGAAGGGAGGGCTGCAGAAAACCTAAATAGAAGAAAGTTTTTTTTTTTTTTAAAGCAGTGATGGAGTTAAAATTTGACAAACCTATTTAATGTCACGTGAAATAAATAAATGCATGCAGTTTATTGTCATTAATGAAAATGCCATGAGGGTTTACTTTTATTTCCCTCCCCCCAGGTATGCCTTACATTTTGTTATACAAAGTGGAATTTCCTACTATATCATGATCATAATAGGAGTGGAAAATATGCACAAGTAAGTTTCCATTCTAAAATTATTTTGCCTTTATGACAGTGCTAGTGTTTAGGTTTATTTGTAACTGTACATATATGCCATACTTCTGGTTGTATCATAATATTTTAGTATTTTAATTCTACTAACCACCATTTTATTTCCAGGAGAGAAAATGGCTTATTTGGATATTTTTGCCAGCTTTTTGCAATACCTGTGGCTTGTTACAACTGGCAGTATTCCACTGAGACTTCTTTTGTGTTCTCTGCATTCTGATTTTTTTGTCATTGCTTAATCATAAGTAATTCTAGGTGTCTCACAAAAGAGTTATCTCAATGTAATTTGGTAACAGCCAGTGCTAGTAGAAGGAAGATGTCTGAAGGGAACAGAATTTGCGTGAGAAAATTTTTTTAGGTACTAAGTGTTTGCCATTTCCTATTTCTTTTGTTTTGTTTTGTAAGATTAACACAGTGTGAATGTTGTCTTAGGTTAAGAATACTGCTGTAAAATTACACATGTAGGGCGTTATTTTAGGTTTGCTTGAACGCATGACTAGCAGTGTCTGAATCCGTATAGAATGGCACTTGTTTCTCTCTTTCAATTATTCTTAAAAGCAGGAAAGACATTAATTTTATTACTGTATGCATACATTTTACTAATCTGCTAGTCTAGAGATCAGAACCAAATTAGGTTCCCACTGTGTTAATTCCTGCATAAATGTTTATTAAAATAGCAAATTCTTGCTTGAATAGGTTCCTGAAATATGTGAAGCTGTCAGTAAAGATACTCGTAAAAGAACCAAAAAGGAAAATTGTTTTACGCAGAAGATGCAAAGCCAGGTTGGCGTTGGTTCATGATCCTGCCTATTAGAACACTCTGCTGCTTTACGCTTTGTTACTGAATATAATTTTATTGTCTTTTGAAATATGCCACGTTAGGCTCTTATTTCCAGTTAAAAGCTGCAAAGGGAGGTACCAGGCAGGAATACTTTGGTCTGTATCATAACAAATTATATAGGCTTCTCATAAAACGTAACCTAGCAGTGGTTTACTTCCCTAATAGTGAGAGACAGATAAACATGCATGTCTTCAACATTCCTGCATTGGAGATTCTGCCAGTTCATACCAGCTGGTTTAACTGCACGGCCTGATCTGCTGGAAAGTTTGCTGTGCTATACACAGCTATGTATATATATTCTTAGTTACTGTGTAGGTGGGAAGGTAAAAATCTAGACTTGACTACCAGGCTTATGTTGCTCCATCGTAGTATGAATTAACACACTGTTGGATAAAACTAGAAAGCTGCTCTTTCAGTGGAGGGAAAAAATGTAAGAAATGGTGTAATTTTTTACTTCAAGTTGTGGACAGTGCTTGGATGCTGTATGGGAAGCTCCAGGAGTCATTTCTACTAGGTGAGACAAGCAAGACTGTACAAGGTTTGCACGCTCCATTTGCATGGTTTCCCAGGAGTGATGCCTCTTGCTGTCCCTATATGCCTGTACCATTTACTGAAGGAATGCACCACATACTCTTAATTTTCTGCTATGAAAATGCCGCTTACAGCTTTCCATTTTGCAGTCTGAACAGCAACTGATGTGAATGACTCCCCTCTCCATCTCAATGTTTGTCTTGGGCTACAGATGTGTCTCATGGAGCCCTGGGGAGATTTAACATTAAGTGCTGTATAGTAGGATGCAGCTGGTACCACCTGGCCTTGTGATTGGAGAATGGCTCCGTCAGTGTTCTACTGGTGTGTGTGTGTGTGCGTATATACACCTAGTAAGAGTAGTTATATATGCCTGCATAGCCGAAGTTTTGGGATTTACTTTGTATGTTGTAGAGGGACACCCACTGGCTGGCAGTCCTAGTTAGGTTACCTGCATTGTTCATAAGCTTCTTAAATTTGGAGACTACAGAACATGAAATACATGGTATAAATATGGATTCAAGTGACTTTTGTAT
Source organism: Steatornis caripensis (assembly GCA_013398225.1). Classification (NCBI taxonomy): domain Eukaryota; kingdom Metazoa; phylum Chordata; class Aves; order Caprimulgiformes; family Steatornithidae; genus Steatornis; species Steatornis caripensis. Next base: position 9,339 of record VZSC01015204.1, read on the forward strand.
TAGAAAAGCACTTGTATATTGTACAGAATTCACTGAAGTTTTCCCTCTTCTGTGCCCTGCTTGCTGTCCTGCAGATTTCATGAGTGTATGGATTAGGGAAACTATTATCCCTCTGCTTCTTCCTGCTTCCCCTATCCCCTAATACAGTTCCTTCAGCCTCTCTAAAAATTATTTAAACAAATAAGAGACAACTGAAGTTCTTAGACTGCATATCAGTTCAGCTACTACGCGTTGGGTATACCAGCTTTCCACAGTCTGAAGCAAGGGTAGGTTTTTGATAAATTTCTACATTTTCCAAAGCAGACTTGAAAGTCTGATACTGATACTCTTCTAAACCTCTGTTGCTTTCTTAATGTACTTCCACTGGATCCTAAAAGTCTCTGCTCTACAAGGTTCTTACCTTTGAGAGTTTCCTGAGGTAACTGACCCTTTTGCAGCTATTGCTTCTAGGTTGGTCTTGACAACACATGGTATGTTAAAGACGAAAGCCTTACTTGAACAGCAGAAAACGAGGGAAGAAAGAAAAAGGTAAAATCCCTTGGAGCGGTGGGGGGGGTTGGGGGTAGAAATGACCATATTGAAAAGGAAGGAAACCTTATCTTTTATATTTTAACAACTTTATTCTAGAAGTTAATTAGCAGAAAATGAGTTACTTGAGACTTGGATTTAACTAAAATTGATCAATTATTTTTATACTTGAGTCTTATTTAAATGATACTTTAAATGAAAGATGGAGTGGTAACACCACTCCTGAATGGTTCAAAAGCTCTTATTTTTTAGTTTGTGACTAAGCTATTTTAATATTTATTTAGTGCTTTCATGGCCCACTCAATTGTGAAACTGAAGAACGTGTTTAAACAAGTTCTCAATTCCAATAAATTTGCATTTGGTTACTGACATGGTGCTAATATTTATTTTTCTTAGAAATTCTTTTGTTTCTTCTGTGGTTGTGAAATTGCTACTTGTCTTAAAAGACAAAACCCGAAATGCTACAAGGTTTTTCTTTAAAGCATTCAGCTACCGTTAGCTATGTAAGCAGTGTTTGCACAGGGGATTTGATGACAAGGTTTTTAAGGTTTCTAGGCAACTCTTTCTCTTTTGACTTGATTGTTCATTTTACGGTTGGTAAATAACATCTTATAGCCTGTGGGGAAAGGAAAGTTGATTATGGGACTCCAGTTGCTTCACTGAAGTCAGTAGTTTTCTCAGTGACTTCGCTGACAAAATATAGAAGTCCCAGCTGTGTCAGTATAGAAAATAAATCTGTTTATTTAAAATTGCTCCTGTTACACTTAAATTTCTTAAATGTGCTAACGTTAAATCAAGTGGCAGACACACTATTCATGTCTTGTATCTTCTGTGTTACGCTTAAAGTTGCAGGATGGTACTTCTGTTACAGAAGTCTAGAATTGAACTACTAAGACTCAAGGAGGTTATTTCTGGCTTTAGAAAGCAAAAAAAAATCCCTTAACTTCTCTGGTATATTTAAGTTATGAAAAGTAAATTAATGAAGGACCCAGAGACCTGAGGTAACTAATAGCAGTAAATACATAATGAGCTGATGTGTGTTTTTGTGCCCCAAGAGCCACAAAGATGATGAAGGGGCTGGAGCATCTCTCCTGTGAGGAGAAGCTGAGAGACCTGGGACTGTTCAGCCTGGAGAAGAGAAGGCTCAGCAGGATCTCTCCAATGTGTATAAAAACATGGAGGGAGGGTACCAGGCTCTCAGTGGTGCCCAGTGACAGGACCAGAGGCAAGGGCATAAACTGGAACTCAGAAGGTGCTGTCTGAACAGCAGGAAACACTTTGTTATTGTGAGGGAGGTTGTGGAGTCTCTATCCAAGGAGATACTCAGAAGTTGTCTGGACACAGTCCTGGGCAGCTGGCTTTGGGCAGCCCTACTTGGAGCAGAGGGGTTAGACCAGATGACCTGTGGACGTCCCTCCCANGGGCACAAACTGGAACTCAGAAGGTGCTGTCTGAACAGCAGGAAACACTTTGTTATTGTGAGGGAGGTTGTGGAGTCTCTATCCAAGGAGATACTCAGAAGTTGTCTGGACACAGTCCTGGGCAGCTGGCTTTGGGCAGCCCTACTTGGAGCAGAGGGGTTAGACCAGATGACCTGTGGACGTCCCTCCCAACCTCAACCATTCTGTGATTCTGTTTTGTTTTGATGCACAATTTATTTTGATGTGCAATTCTTTGTACTGTACTTATGCTCATGTATGCGAGCTGTTTGAACATGGTAATGTAAAGAGATATTTGAATTAGAGTAAACAGATTTGGGTTGTAAGTTGTCTGGTGCCTGTAGAGGTGCTTCATGATCATCTCTTTCCTTGGGATTTGGGAATGTTAGTCCTCATTAAGTTCCCTTCCGCATCCTAGCCAGAGCCGGGACAGAGCAACGCCTTGCTCCCCTTTTCCTTCATTTGTTTTGGATTTGACATACGGTGGGAGATAAGGCAAAGGAGGGGTGGAGGAGACTTGATTTGATTTTTAGAGATCTCAGATTAAGAGACAAATGAATCTTGTTCATCTGAGCAAACTAATTCACTCAGCATGTTAATTGAGGCACTTTATTAAACACCTGACTGACAAATTGTCCTGAATATCATGACTTGTTGATAGACAAGTTTGCTAGGTAGCCTACAACTTAGACTGCTGTGAGCATTAATTTTTTTGAAAAGTTATGGTTTCAGTGAAATACCAAATGGATCAAGCAAACTACTTGCATCCTGTGAATTATTGGCAAGGTTTTTGTAAACATCTCTGTATCTTCGGAAGTGAGAGCATTCATAACCTGAAAAGATTTTTGAAAATGAGAGTTAGGCTGTTTTTTGAATTTTTGTCTTTTCCGAAGGCCCTTGATCAAGGTAAATGTAAGTTTGTTGGTTTGATTTCTTTTGTTGTGTGTTTTTGTTTGGGTTTTATTGCTGTCTGCTTTTGATTTGATCACAGGTGTCTTAGTTTATGAAGAACACACTTGATGTGGCTAAAGATTTTTTTTTTTAATCTGCAAAAGAGAATCTGAAGCAATGACTAAAACTGGTCATCATCAGATCAACAGACTTGAAATAACAGTATCTAAGAATTGTTATGGATTTGACTAAGAAATGCAATCAGTTTCTAATAATTTTTAGCAAATGTAGGATTGGAAGCTTGCCAATATAATTACAGTTCTCTCAAGGCGCAAGGGCATCGAGACAACTGTAAGCTATCTGGCATAACTTCTCGGTTACAAATTTGTAATTTATTTATGTAACTTGAATAAAAATGTCTGGTACATAGGTAGCTGCCAAAGGACAGTGGGCATAGCACTGAGAATACCTGGATTCAGAATTTGGAGTATTAGTTCCTGTGAACTGTCCTGCTTATGCAAACACAATTTTTCTGCATTTCTGCTTCTACAGTTAGTGCGAGTAAGATAAACTTACTTGAAGTTAAGAAACTAATTGAGAGCTGAAAATATGAAGTATCTTATCATTCAGCTGAGGATAAATGCAAGATGGAGGAAGATGAGATTTACTGGTTCTGTGGGCTTAAATAACACAAAGACTGAAAAAACAAGTAGTGTTCTGTCACTGCAAGCAATTTTTATTGTCCTATCAGATCTTTGTTAAATGCAAAAAAACCCTGTTAAAATTCATAATTATAAAGCTTGTATTTGATCAAAAAGCAATTAAAAAGTATTTTTTTGTATAGGTGACAATCAAATACATATTAAACAATGTAATTTCTACAGTATGCATAGAAATATCATCCTCTCCTATTAGAAATAAATACCAAGGCTAATGAATGACTGTATTTAGGAGCACATTTCAGTAGTTATCAGCTAAAAAGAGTAAGTTTTCCATTGTGAAGTGGTATGTCTTTTTCCAAAGAAAAGGCATTGCATTTGTTGATTTCCCTCTAATAAAAGGTAAATGGTAATTCTATGTATCTGTTTCAGCATGAGCAGTGTTTTAGCTAAAATAGCTAATGCAAATCTTCAATATATGAAAGAGATGATCAGTTGGGTTTTTTAATTTCCAAAAGTAGCAGTGAGATTGCAGAATTTTGTCCAGTAGGATAGTAGCCAAGATTAAGGAATGATTTGGAAATACTGAATCTCATGTGAAGAGCCATAGCAATGATTTGGGGAACTGAAACCAAGTATTGTTAAGAACCTTACTGGGTTCTTATCAAGG
>VZSC01015204.1:13654-26185 GCA_013398225.1 Steatornis caripensis
CTTATCAAGGAATTACAGGACAGTAAAGTATTTATACTGGAGATAAAAATGCAGAGAACTTCTATTTTAGCAGATAAAGCATTACAGAAAGTTGAGTTACTGGTATTGAAAGCAAAATCGCTGTTTTCCTTTAGATGGAAACTCTTTTCTGCTATCAGAAATACTATTATGGCTCTATGCAGAAGGATGCTTCACCTCTCCTGTTGAATTGATTAGTACTTTTTTCTTTAATAGCAAAGCATATGGTCTGGCTGTTAGATGGTTGTCTTAGATAAAATCTTTGAGGTTTTGCTTGTGTAATGGCAAAGACTTTCCTTGTTTGTTTGCAGAGGTGAACACTATAATGTTTTTCTTCAAGAATGTAGCTTATCTTGTACACATATTAAAAAGGTAAAACCAGAGGTAAAATAGAACTATCACAGATAACCGAAGCTTGTGATCTGAAATAGGCTTCCTGTTTTCATTAAAATTTCTCACGGCTGTTAATTTTGTCCTTAACTGCTGAGTTTCTTCTCTGTGTGGTTAAATCAGATGATCTGCTTGAGTTATCTGTGCAGATGAGAGCTCTGCATAGCTCAAATTCTTGTATCCTGCTGCTGCTACCTTGGTAATGTGTGGGGTAGGACTGGCAGGGGGCATAGCCTAGAGTTCTTTGAAGTTTAACAGCTGCCTCTCACGTGCTCTTTGAATCACCTCTACATCAGATTGCTCATCAAAACCACTTGCTGTTTAAAACTGACCCACCAAATTTAAAAAAAGCAACACCAATAAACCCCCCTATATCTGTGTTTACTTTTGTGGAGCTTGGAAATTGAGATTAATAGTGCTAGAGGTTTCGTTTTTTTCTTGTGTGCTTTATTGACTTACTTATCTTTGTAATTTGTTATATGTTTAATTTTTCTTGTTCTGACCTAGGGATCAGACTTCTGTATTCTCAAGAGTGTGAATAGAAACACTGACTAGCACCAGGCAGTGATTCTCTGTATGCTGAAGATTTGGCCATTACAAAAATAGCCATGTAAATGGATGGCTGTCTTCAATGACTGGAAAAGTGAGCACTTGCTGAAGTTAACAGCTGTTGAAGGAATTTCCTAGTAATCCTTACAAATTTCTGTTGAAAGTACTTGTTTTAAATAGATATTAAAAGTTCATCCACTTCAATAACTTCCTATAACTCTCCTGGGTGTGTTTGCATAGAAGTCAATGCGTCACTTAAAACAATAAAGTACAAGTTGAAAAATAACTTGATATACTTTCCTTCTTACAATTGTAATGTTCAAATGGAAAGGTCTTTATTGATCTTTTTTTTGTAATTACAGAAGTGGAATGAAAATAGAACTGAAATTTTCTTATCTTTAATGCCTGCCACTTTAGTCTTATTTTTAAATAAAGATTAAATACGTTTATTTAATCTTTGTGTTGTCTCTCCTGTGTATTTATAGGGAGAAATAAGGAAGGATGGGAATCATACAGTGTCTGCAGCTTTGTGAAAGTTGACACTTAAGTAGAGAGGCTGATAAAGATCATAATAATGCAAAAGAAGGCATTTTTCAAGTGTTGTAGCCACTTCAGTTGCTTTGGTACAAAATGAAAATATGCTGTCTTAATGCAACTAGAAAATATTACCCCCCTCTCCTTTTCTAAAAAAAATTTTCTTTTTGACTTGATTGCTGCTGTTACTCAAAGAGCAGAGTTCTTAGAAGAACAGACATTTTAACAATGTTGTTGGCATATAAAACCGCTATAATTACATTTGAGAAAACTCAGGTGAAAATATTTCTGGCCGTTTTACAAAGTAGCTGTACATTTGAGTAGTGACGTGTACCTGGAAGAGTTCTCTTACTTCCATGAACTTTTCACACTGTGTACTTGGTTTCTGTAAGCATGTACAGGACAGCCTTTTCTTGGAAAGAAGCAATAGTGAAAGATGGCTGGTTATGTCAGGAACTTGTTGGGACTGGGTAGCTATTGCTTTTTGGCTTGTATAGAACTCAATTGTTTCTTAATCTTTGTGCTCCAAGTGAAGCTGAGCACAATCAGTCAAGCAGAAGAAAACTGATAGACTAAAGTAATGTTTTCTGAGCTCTCTGTTTGGTAATGTCTGAAAGCTGTAGCATCTATATAGATACTTCTTCAAGACTCATTGCTCTGCCTGTCATGCTGCCAAGCAACTTCACTGCTAGCAAATGAGCTCTGAGTCATGGTATCATTGCTGCTTGGTTTATTACCTCAACAAACTATTGATGTCAAATAAATCAGGCTCCCTACAAATTGAAGTGGCAGAATAAATTGTACCTAGNTGCTGCCAAGCAACTTCCCTGCTAGCAAATGAGCTCTGAGTCATGGTATCATTGCTGCTTGGTTTATTACCTCAACAAACTATTGATGTCAAATAAATCAGGCTCCCTACAAATTGAAGTGGCAGAATAAATTGTACCTAGAAGAGTTCAGTGAAAGCTGTGCTGCTCTTCAGCTCCTGGCAAAGACTGCTGCTAATAAGAGTTGATAAATTCTGGTTGCATGGCAGTGACTGAATTGAACCGGTGGTGTTTGTGATAGAGATTAGATGCAAGGATTCTGTATGTTACAGTCAACTTTCTTCTCTAAGTGCATGCTTCTGTATAGTTTTTTTATTTTTTGGTGAAATATTGTGTATTTGAGACAAATTCAATTGAGTAGTTATGACAAGCTCAGCAAACAATCATTTCATTGTCCTTAATGGAACAGTTGGCTGTAAATTATGCAAGTCAGTTTTGCCTGCAGAACTGCAAGTGCTGGTGTACCAAGTGTCTGGGTGGGAGCTAAAAGATGTTTGAAGAAGTAAAAGATGATGACTGTTTTTGTTACCGATGCACAACAAAACACAAAAAAATCTGTTTGTATTTTGTTTCCTTTAAGGGGAAGCTGGATGTAAAGAAAAGGCATTGATATTTTAAAAATAACTTCTTCATTTTAAAATCCAGTGTCTCAATTAAACATGTCAAGTTTCACATAGCTTTTAAATCTGATCGGTTTTCCAGGTCAAATGCCTTTACTGGAAGTCAAAGATGAGATCACAGAATCATAGAATAGCTGAGGAGGGAAGTGTTTCAGAGTCCAATCCCCCCTGTTCAAAGCAGGATCAGCTAGAGCAAGTTGCTCTGTGAAACCTGTCTTCCTTAACATGAACATGATCCTGGATAGCTCCAGTTGTCAGAAGCATGCTAGCCATTTCCTTTTGGTGTCTTGCTTCAATGTCTATTACAGCTTAAAATTTATTTGAGGTGACTTCATGCAGCTTAGTCTTCTGATCTGATCTGGACTTGCTACAAAAGCTTTTTTTTATTCTTTAATTTCCCCCCACCCAATAATTGCACAGTACTGTCAAATTTCAAGGAAATTGCAGATACAGCATTGTTAACTTAAATCTATTGGGATCGCTTTGATTTAAAGTGAAGTAAAACAAGTGCAATTAAGACAATTATTTTGGTAGGAGGAGACCATGTTAGGCAACAAGTAGTAATAGTCTGTCTTCCTAGCCCTTTTTTTTTATAGCAGATATAGGAGTATCAGTAACAAAAAGGGAGGGGAAGAAGGGCAAAACACACAGAACAAAGACTGAGCCAAAAGAAATTATATAACTCTTCTGTCTTTAAGCCAGTAGAAGCAGGTGGAAGCAAGGCTGAGTAAGAAAGAAATATCAGGGGGAGTATTTGATACTTCAAGTTTGGTTTTACTTTCAGTTCACTCTTTTCAGTTGCATTTCAAGACAAATGTGTTTCCAGTAATCAAACAAGAAATCTGTTCTTTTCTTCTATGATGTAAGAAGATATGCAAGGGATTTACTTACAGTCTCTTCACTCTGGGTGAATTGCCTTGAAGTATGAAGAGGGCTATGTGCAACGAGTCCTGTTTCCTTATATATTGATTTGGCATATTTTTCAGCTGGGAAGTTTACTGTTTTATGACAGTAAATGTCAAACTTTGCTGTTTAAAAGTTGCACTTGACTGTGTTAAAAGGGGGTAAATAAAAAAAGGTATTGTAAATCACTCTGATTTCCTATCTTAAATCTGACTTAAGTGATAGTGGAGCTTTTGGTGTTCTATTTTCTGGGAAATTTTGGCTATATGGTACCGAAACAGGTTTGCTGTGTGTCTGCATCTGGTAAGAAGATGCAAATACCTTGGACAATGTAGTGTGGTGTTAATCTTCAAAACTAAGGACAAAATAAAAAAATACTTAGTATAGCCAAGTGCTAAGCAGTTTGCACAGTCATTACTAATCACAGGCACAACAGGAACTGTTAAGTCAGTAGGCTTGCAAGATGAGGCTCTGGGTATTTCAGTGTATGATTACTTAGAGTGAATAATCTGTTTTATTAATAGATCATATCACATGGAAATGTACAATGCATACAAGTAATGCATGATTTTAAACAACAGTCATGTAACTGGCTTTCTTTTTTTTGGTGTTCTGCCCTTTCTAGGAGTGTCTGTGATGTCTTAAATCCCGTATTCTGGAAACTCTTTAGTAAGTGTCGGGCTTTTCGGTTCATCATGTATTCCTCTTCTCCTTCCCTCCACCATGGTATCTATTTGTGGTACCACATTCAGTGTATGCTGTGTATCCATGTGTCCAATCATTGACTTCTGGCTTTGATATCTAGTCCTATTTTTTTTTGTGATTGGTATTACTGCTTCTGTAGAAAGCTTTTTGTCTTCAAAGCAGCTCACAATCTATTGTATGCTTTGAGGGCATCTTGTGAAGTATGAATGAGGTGGTATGTGTATAGTGAGAACTAGTAAGATTCTGTGATTTCGCAAAGTATACAGATGCCAGCTGAAACTTGGTAAATGTATTTTAATAAATCAAAAGAAAAACCTATACAGCCATCTCTTTTTTCTCTACAAGATGGAGGTACGTCTCATTGATCAGCAGTATTCACTTTTTGTCTTGAAGTCCAGGTTCCTCTGGCTTTATTTCTGTACGTTACCCTAGTGCTCTGGAAAGCTGACCAGTAAATGCCATAAGCACATTTTTCTGCGGGCAGAGGACATTAGAGTAAAACTGTGGCCTTCAGGGCATTGTTTTTCAGGGGTCTTGACTGCAGTAGTTTCACTGGAAGGTTTGCTTCAGAAATTCATGTAAGCAGTATGATTGTGATTTCTTAAGAATTATCCCTACAGTAACTTCTTATCACTTTATATGGTGACAAAATTAGAATCGGTCTATGTGAACATGATGTGGTATGTTATATTACTGGGCCCTGAGGGAGCTTTTCAGAAGAATGAGAAGGCCTTGCTACTGAGCTGCTATCAGAGCTGTAGTCAGAAGCCAGTGACGACTTCATGGTTTGTAGCTGCTGGAGAGCAGAATAACAGATTTTTCCTGTGTTTTATGTAAGTATCAACATCTGCATCTAGGCAGGGTATCTCCAATAGCTAAGCCTTTGTAAACCTTTCAAGAGTGTGAAAGCAAAAGTGGTTCATAGGTGGCTTCTGAAAAGCGGGCTGAAATAAAACTTTATTCTGATGTTGGTTTGATATGTGGCTTTGGAAGCTGGTTGGTTTCTCTGGCATTTTTCCACACTTCATGTTTGAGCAATTAGTGTATGTGACACAATCTGTATGAACAGTAGAAGAGTCTAAATAAAGGAGCCTAAGGCACCTAGAAGCAGATTAATTTAGTTTGTTGTGCCAGCTATTCTTTCCTATTCATATAACTATGCAGTGCATTTTTCAAAGATGCTGCAAAGGATCCTTTGCAGTGTAGAAGTGCAAGTACCTCAAGACTATGAAATGATNCTTTCCTATTCATATAACTACGCAGTGCATTTTTCAAAGATACTGCAAAGGATCCTTTGCAGTGTAGAAGTGCAAGTACCTCAAGACTATGAAATGATTTCTGCTGCTCAAGGCTATTCTCTTATGAATGAGTATTGAGATACAAAGTACGGCATCAATCATCTAAAACACNATTTAGTTTGTTGTGCCAGCTATTCTTTCCTATTCATATAACTATGCAGTGCATTTTTCAAAGATGCTGCAAAGGATCCTTTGCAGTGTAGAAGTGCAAGTACCTCAAGACTATGAAATGATTTCTGCTGCTCAAGGCTATTCTCTTATGAATGAGTATTGAGATACAAAGTACGGCATCAATCATCTAAAACACACACACAAATCAGAACTTCTGAAGGAACTGGGAGACATGTCCTATGAGGAGTGGCAAAGGACTTTGGGTTTGTCTAGTTTGGAGAAAAGGAGGCTGAGGGTGTGACCTCCTTGCTCTCTACAGCTTCCTGAGGAGGGGCAGTGGAGAGGGAGGTGCTGAGCTCTTCTCCCTGGTATCCAGTGATAGGACACATGGGAGTGGTTCAGAGCTGCTCCAGGGGAGGTTTAGACTGGACATTAGGAAGCATTTCTTTACCAAGAGGGTGGTGAAACACTGGAACAGGCTTCCTAGAGAGGTGGTCGATGCCCCAAGCCTGTCAGTGTTTAAGGGGCATTTGGACCATGACCTTAATAACATTCTTTAACTTTTGGTCAGCCCTGAATTGGTCAGGCAGTTGGACTGCATGATCCCTTCCAACTGAAGTATTCTATTCTGTTTTAGAAGAGAATTCTAGATGCAGGCCCTGTCCAGATCTTATGGTAGAAGAGATTCTTTTGCTGGAAGTAGTAAACTCCATATATTTTAGCAGTTAATAATGCACTGGGTTATGAGGCAAGTGACACTTTCTAAAATTTGTAAAATGAGCAACGGTGGAAGTAATGCCAGTGTTGGCTAAAATTCCATTCCTCACAAGCATCACCTTCTTGTGTTTATGAGCAGAATCAATGAAGAAGTAAAATCATTCTTAATCTTTTGAATCATCTGCTGTAGGTTTTAACTAGATGTAGGAACATCTATTACTCAAGATATTTCTTGGAAACTTATTCTTCAGATCAGCACTGGGAGCCAGTTGTTTAAAGTATCTTTTAACAGATCGGTAATGACCTGCTGTGTACTTGTGTTCATTGCAAAATGAAACCATTATGTGATTTATCTGTTGTGTATTTCTCCAGTGTTGCATAATCACATATTTGATATTATTTTCTAATTTTCTCGTAGTAAGAGTGTAAATATGCGAGCAATAATCAGATAGTGTTGGTGTCATAATTGTTCTTTCTCTCCTTCACCAACCGCAAACACACAGGAACATTGTGGCAGACTCTCTGGTTTGTGCTGGATACACTGCCTCAGTTTCCATGTGGCAGGACATTAACAGTGATGACATACGTTTGAAATGGCATTTAATCAAGTCACTGAGCAGATACCTGACCGACCTGTATAGGTCACTTTCCTTTGCACTTCTTGACAGGGAGAATTCTTGCAGTGTTCCTGTCCCTGTGTGCAGGTATGCTTATGAATTGTAGTAGGTAGTGATTAACAGGTAACTCTTGCAACTTGCGGTTGATCTGGCGGTTGAGTGAGAATGAGATGGGAAAGAGGAGACCAAATGACCCAAACAGAATAATTTGTACTTGAGTTATGGGCTTTGTGTGTGTATTGTTGTCCTGACCTGTTGATCTCTTATCTTTGCATAATCAGGCTTTATCATTGGGTAACTTCAGCAGACAATCCTTGAACTATCAGTGTGGTCACTTAAGGATTCTCTCTCAAAGGGAATCTTTTGCAAATGGAAATACCGATTAGTTTTGCCAGAGAATTTCAGAGTACCCCATCTCTTAGAGGGAGCCTGAAGGATTCCAGAATGGGACTCCTGCTGGATGGATGCTGGTTGCTGAATGCTTTAGATGCCAAGAGATCTGAGGAAGCAGAGGGAGGAAATGGATGGTAGCCTCAACACAAGCCAGGCACTTCTTGTTAAAGGCTCAACAGTGAACCTTCCACTGCAGCAATTGGTGTTTTTGTCTGTTCTGTCACCATCTTATTTTCTAATGGCAAAATTCTGGTCTTGGAATTCCAGGATTGATTCATACAGGAGCAAGTCCTAGTTTTCTGATGCTTATCTGAAATAATCTGTTTAATTAATTGTAAAGTCTTTGCAGAATCAAAGAATGGTTGAGGTTGGAAGGAACCTCACGGGTCATCCCTCTACTCAAGCAGGGGCACCGAGAACCAGTTGTCCAGGACCATGTCCAGATGGCTTTTGACTGTCTCTAAGGAGGGAGACTCCACAACGTCCCTGGGCAACCTGTGCCAGTGCTCAGTCACTCCCTACAGTAAAAAAAGTGTTTCCTGCTATTTGGACAGCATCTCCTGTATTTCAGTTTGTGCCCATCGCCTCTGGTCCTGTCACTGGGCAGCCACTGCAAAGAGGCTGGCTCCATTCTCTTTACACCCTTCCTTCAGTTATTTACATACATTGATGAGATCCCCCTGGGCCTTCTCTTCTCCAGGCTGAACAGTCTCAACTCTCTCAGCCTTTCCTTGTACGAAGAATGCTCCGGTCTCTTATCTTAGTGGCCATTTGTTGGACCCTCTCCAGTATGTCCACGACTCCTGTGTACTGGAAGACCCAGCACTCCAGTTGTGGCCTCACCAGGGCTGAGTAGAGGGGATGGGTCACCTCCCTTGACCTGCTGGCAATACTTTGCCTAATGCAGCCCAGGATACCTTTTGGTAAGGGCATGCTGCTGGCTTGTGTCTGAAGTTGGCTGCTGTCTAAGTAGAGGGAACTTTTCTTTTGGGAAGCAAATACGTGAATGTTTTCCCTTAAGAAAACCTATTAAGATACTTAAGTCTACCAACTTCAAAACCTTCCCAATTAACTTTTGTATAAATCTTTCTAGCCACAGTATTTATTTGCTTGTTTGCTGTATCTGAGGCCATACTGGTTTATGTTATGGCATGTTCAATTTTGCTTTTTAAAACAATACCTTAAGACACTTGCAGATTTCCAAAGATCAGGTCCTCATTTTAGTATTAATGAGGTTAATTGTTCCTCCACAGTTCAATCCTTTTCTGGTCCCCTTTCTTTCTTAAAAATTGAAGTGTATGATGGGCTTTGTGTGGTTGATTCCATTGGGTTTTTCCTTTGGTTTCTTAATCAAAGGAAGCTAATGCTATGCTTGTGCATTGAAATGGACCAACTGGTTCAATCAGCTTGGGCATAAATATGACTTTCTTAAAGATAATTTCCTTTGCACGTTGTGAAAATTGGATGCTGAGTGAAGAAGAGAGTACTGACCATCCTAGGTCTGCGGCGCTTTCAAAACCTTCACCCATCCCTTGCGAACTTGCTTTGTCCTGCAAGTTGAGCTTAGCCATCGTCTCATAGACACACGTTCCACTTTGCTAGCTCAACCTTCCGTTTCCATTCTGAGAACCTGCTAATGCTTGCATTCCTGTGAACCTGTGCAACTCCTTGCTATTTTCCTTCCACTTGCTGCCTGTCTCTGCTGTCATTCTGTAGAACAGTGTGGTGCCTCAACTTTTTTGTCTGATGAACAACTGTGCCTTTCTGTCCTCTCCAGTTCATGAGTGGTGTGTTCATTTTTCTTGAATTTGAACTGGTGATATTTATCTGACTGTTACGTACTTAGTACTCTAGTGCTTTCCTGTATCCAAGTCTGTTAAACGTTTTCTGCAGGTCAGTCTCTGACCTAGGTTTGGGCAGAGGAGAAGCCTTTTGGCTTCAGGCAGGAAAGAAGTTGTTGCATGTCTTTTCCAGGCTCTTGTGGTAATAAGTGTAGGACTGTATTAGTTAGAGCCAACTACTTCGGAATTACTTTAATGCTCTGGTCCTTCTTTTTGAAAGGATTCTCTACTCTCCCAAATACATGGTGCTATCAGAGCATGTACCAGAATCTTATTTCCTTTAGGGTTCTTCTAGAGGTCATTTTGAGGTAGGCTTCCTTGTTAAGGTGTCTTAGCTGTAAAAAACCCAGGCAAACAAAGAAAACCCTCAACCCCAACTACCCAAAAAACAAACCAAAAAATCCCAACAAAAAATAAAAAAACCGCACAACCCAAAACCAAACCGAAGACCTCCCAAAACAAACAACAACAACAAAATAAACACCCCAAAATCCTTGGGTGTTTGCTGTTTTATAGTTTGACATATTTCAGTTTAGCAAAAGCTAAGAAGAGGGAAGTACAATGTGAAAGGCAAGAGATGGTTGGGAGAAGATCCTCTGGCCCAATTAGTTTATGTATGGACTTTGGCAGCTGTGACTTCTTTTTCTACAAATATAGTTTATAGGTTTTTAAAAAAATCTTTGCATCATGTTTTCCAGCTAAACCTCGAGGAGGGTGTGACTTAATTTCTAAAAGGAGACTAGCAGCTTTACCCTTTAAATGTTATAGGCTATTTTGGAGATCATTTGGCTGCAGTAATGAAAGATATTGTGAATATCATTCATGGAATTCAGATCTCTTTGCTACTTGAACTAGATAAACACAGTGAAATGTGATTTCCAGAGATTGCATAAATAGAGCTCTAAATCCATAGGAAACATTTCTAGATAGTAGGAATGCGTTTCTGGACTTCATTGATGACCTAGAAATGGTTTCAGACATCTGGCTGTCTTACTGCCAGGTATTCCACTGGGACACAAAGCTGTCTAAAATAGAGGATGAAGAAAGTGTGCTGACCAACTGCTAATGTAGAGGTCACCGTTTAAATGAAGCAAGTATAAACCTTCTTTTAGATGAGCCTAGACTTTTAGAAAGAGATTGATTCTTGATGATTTGTCACTACTAAAATGTTAATTGGAAATGGCTTTTTTCTGAGTTGGAGAATATTACAAGTACTTTCAATTTAGTGTTTGGGGTTTTTTTTTTCTTAAAAGCAAAGAAAGCCTCTGTATTTAGGTGCATTACTTAGGGTTTAATTTTTTCCCTTTGGATTTATTTTGGATTCCCTTTAATTTATTCCCTTTGGGTGACTAGGTGGACTATGAAGAGTCAACAGAATTAGGCAGGAGTAGACTAAAACATTATTCTGTTTCTTCCTACACTGTCTTCTCCCAGTTGCTGAAAAGGAGAAAATAATAAGACTTATGTCACCAGATTAACACTCATCTAAGTGCCTTTATGAAGGAAGATGCCTTCATCTTTCTATTGCTTCTCTGCCTGGATCTTTCTTATCATGCTGATCAGAGCAGGTCTTGTGAGAATCAGTGTGTGGGTGCAGTTCTGCTGTGGAGTCCAAGATCACTGCTCAAGGAGGAGAGGAGCAAAGCTCTTGATGTAATGTAACTTTCAGGTTTTCAATCCACAACTTCATTACATCTGTTCCCGAGGTAAATACACATATTTGGGTTTTTTAATGAAAGTTTTAGGAATAGCTTGCCTCACAGAAGACTGCTGTCAATGTTGCTTTTTGCTTTGGCCACAAGCTTTATGTCTTCATTTAGGATGGTGCTGACTGGAATGCCATAGTTCTATTACTAGATTTGCATCTTGCTCAGTATTTTCTCCCCTTTTTATGGAAATCAAGAGATCCAGCATTTTAAGCATAGAGTCTGGATTTCTGAATTTCATCAGAGAATTTATCCTATGTATTGCAGTCTCTGCCTTCTCAAAAGTATTAATAAGAAATGTTTCATAAGGCTTTTCCAGGAGAAAAGCACATAGAGTACGAGAGAGATGTGTAGAAGTAAAGAAGTATGTGTGAGAACTTCAACTCCATTCAATTTTCCAGTTTGCTTGAATTTTGGGTTTGCATTTCACGATGTGTTCTGTGGCTTATTGCAAAGAAAATTGGTATACAGTATTTGAACAATCTGTGAATTAGAAGACAGAAAAAAGATTGTGAGTTACCTCCCTCTTGCCAAACAAATGTTTCTGAAATTACTGATTCTAAAGCCTCATTCTCACTCAAAAAATATTTGTATTGATCAGGAGATAAGAGGTGTAGACTGCCTGCCCTCACAGCATAGCTGGCCTCCTTAAACAATGTTTAACGTGTGGAATATGTGTTCGAAAAAAGTTACGTGACTACATAATGCAAAATGTGAAATATTTTCAGCAAACATAACCTTGGTTTGACAATATTGGAAACATTTAAAAGAAATTTGAATGGTGCTAAAATGCTACAACACAAAACCAACTCCCGTGGGGGTGTCTCTTTCCTTCCTATTATCTTGTTGGTCTTGCAAGATCATCAGCATCTTGACTAGCTCCCACAGTTGTTTTTCCTCTTTATTACATCTGAGCTCTTAACAGACTCTAAATTATAAATACTTTAAATACAGATGTCTCTTGATCTACATACTGGATCATTTTTTGAGCAGATTCCTTTTCTCTCGTTTTTAAAATTGTTTATTTGGGAAACAAAGCTTGATAACAGAATTCTGGAAAAGGAGGCTGGAAGGGTTTTGAGAGTTTATTGGACCTCTAATCGAAGGCAATCAAATAAAAAAAATACCAAGAAGTGTGCAGTCTTGTTAGGCAATCTGTATCAGTGCTTAACTATGCTTGGGGTTAGAATCATAGAATCATAGAATGGTAGGGGTTGGAAGGGACCTCTAGAGATCATCTAGTCCAACCCCCCTGCTAAAGCAGGTTAGCCTAGAGCAGGTTGCACAGGAATGCGTCCAGGC
>VZSC01015205.1:5162-22388 GCA_013398225.1 Steatornis caripensis
CCCCCCCCCCCCCCCCCAAAAACCCAAAACACCACCTTACCTGGTTTTCACTTTGAAGGAAGGAAAACAAATCCAGACCTAGAAAAATAAAAAGGGGAAAAATAAATCTCTGGTCGGTAACTAAACTTCTGGCAGGAAGGGGGCCGAACCGTGCTCACGTAGAGATGGGAGCAGGTGGGTTGGCATGGCTACCGGGTCCTGGAGCCCACGGCATTGGCAGCTCCAGCTCTGTTCCCACAAGCCCTCCGTAACTCATCGCATGGCCTCCGCGGTGAAACAGCGCGGGGCGAATTAAATTTCACCCCTTCAGAGCTGTCGTGGGGCCTGGCACCGAAACGGAGTTCCAGCAGAGCTCAGCAAAGCGCCGAGGGCTGTGAGCAGGGCCCCGAGCAGGCCGGCGATGCCATGCCGCCTCGAGCCACGCCACGAGAGCTGCTTACGGGTCCTTCCCTGAACTCACGCCGGCGGGCAGCAGCTGCGCACGCATCCAGCCGGGCGGAGCGAGGCGCGAGCTGGACGCGGGACGGGGAGGTGATGTTCGGGTCTCTGCCGCTGACCTGAGCTGGACTCAAGCCCGTCACTACATCTCTGGGGGGAGCAGCCTCCCTGCCTGCCAAACCAGGCCTTAAACGCGAGCGAGGCAGCAATAAACGCCGTAGAGCGCCCGCGGATCCCCACACCAGGGGCTTCCCGGGAATGGTTTGTTATTTCCTGCGCCCCTCCCTTTCCTTCCGCTGGGGTCGGGCACACAACCCCGGCCGGCCAGGAACGACGAGAGCCCGCGAAAGGAAGTCGCAGCCTCGTCCCTCGGCAGCCCTGGGCCTTCCTACCCGCGACCTCTCGTGCGAGCCCCCAGAGAACCTCCCCGGAACGGTGCCCGGCGAGGAGGCGCTCATGTCCGTCTCCCCTCTTCCGTGTTGGGCCAGCGAACCCTAAAATGCCTTGCTGCGTTCTGCAGTAGCTGCCAGGTCAAGAACGACCGCGACCCAAAGCGCCCCAAAGCTCAGCGGAGGAGAAGGCGAAGGCACGGGCTGGCACGGCCAGCGGCTCAGTCCGCTAAACTGGTACAACTGCGCGTATTGGGTACCCGCTGCCAGGGGTCTTTGCTGTTACCTTGAAGCTCTGAGGGCAGCTGGTAGGAGGGGTGGTAGTCGGGGATGGGGAGGTTGGAGAGATAGTCGCTGCCGAGAGCTGCCGTGGGAGGACTCCGAAGCACAGACGACGGCTGGTGATCGATGCTCAACACCCTGAAACAGAACGCAGGCCCGGTGAGCCGTAACAAAAGCAGAACGGCAAAATTCCTCCGCTCTCGGCAAAAAAGCCCCAACGCTACCACGCCTACGGCAAAACCAAGGCCGTGCCGCGGTCGGAGGCGTCACCTCACCCTGGCCGGGCGTGCAAAGCAGCAGCAGCGCTTGCCGGTGACAGAGCAGCCTCGACGCTGGTTCCGCGACGGCCTCGGTGTTCAGGGAAACGAGCGGAGAGCACGAACGAAAAGAAGCGCAAGCCCAGCGAAGCGGGAGCAGGGTCGTGCTCCTGCGCTGCCTTACCCCTTGGGCCCGGCCGCCATCGGAAGAGCCGTGCCGGAGACCGGGCACTGCTTCTTGGCAGGCGGCTCCTCCTCGTCCGACGAGCTGTCCAGAGTGAGATCAATAACCTCCACTTTTTTTTTGCCCTCCAAAGAGTTCTTGCCCTCGGAGCTCACAGCGTAAAGGGAGCTGGCTGCGGAGGGAAAACCCACCGTCAGCTTCGGCTGCCGAAACCGGAGAGGAGTAAATCGCCGCCGCCTCCACAGGCGCCGCCGCCCCGCGATGTACCCTGACCTCCGAACAGCTCGTACCAAACCCGCAGCCCGTCCCAGAACAGAAGCGTCGTCCCCGTGCTCACGGGCAGCTCTCCGGAGCCCACCTGGAATTAATGCTGCGCTTTCAAGAGGAACCCATGTTTTTCTTGCTTTTTCTAGCGCTTACTCCGCAGCGATGGGCTAAGCGCCCGTCACGCTCCCGGCGGTTCCGGTCCCAGATGGGATCCGAAACGCTCCGAATGTTGCTTTGTAAATGTAAAAGTTAATGCAAACGCTGCTTTGGGCGAAAAAAAAAAAAAAAGACATCCAAAAGAGAGCAGGTGACCGTAGCTCCCGTCATACCCTCGATGCCGCTGAACGCAGGCGCCTGGCACACCTCCTGGTTCTCCTTCTTCGGCTTCATGGGGCACCAGGAGCCGTCCTCCATGAACTGTATCTCATCGCAGTCCGTGCAGGAGTTCAGGATTTCCATGAACAACCTGCCGGGCGAGAGCACAGGCTGGGCAGAGCAAACAAGGACTCGCCCGCAGAAACACGCGGACGGCAGAAAGGACGCGGGAGCGATGGCGCTCAGGAGCCCACGGGTTAACGGGGCGCGAAGAACGGCTGCGCTAAAACCTGCGCCGGGGTCACCTGCGAGTTGGGCTTTACGACGGGCTGTTCGATACGGGAGGGCTCTGTTCAGAGCCCGGCACGCGGGCTCCCTCGCGACCGCCTCTGCAGAGACTGCCAGCGAGGAAGCCAAGATTTTGACAAAGCCTTCTTGTTCTTTGGGAGAAATCTCTCCAGATCGGCATCAAAAAGCAGTTTAGGGCATGAAAATCGGCTTTTAAGTTACTCGAGGCTGTGACTTGTCTAGGTGCGCCCGCACCAGAGCATAAGCCTTAAAAGCAAAACATTATCCAGGCTAAAGACCGCGCAAGGACGCCGCTCAGCTCACCCGTCGATTATCAGGTTGTCGTACGGGGCTTTCTTATCGCACACAGGACAAGTCCACGTGGGTTTCTTCTCGTTCATTTGGAGGTAGAGCGCCGCATCGAAGCACTGGAGGTGGGTGCACGTGATGGCTCGGCACGGCACGATCAGCCTCATCTTACCCAGCTGGGGGACAAGAAAGAAGAAGCGAAGTTGGTTCTGTGCAAACCGCAAAGCCGGCGCTGTTACTCCCTGCCTATCCCCTTCTCGCCCCTGCCCAGCGCTCGCTCTAGCGTGCTTAACAAGAGGTTAAACTAAACGTCAACGGAAAATTAACGTGCGAGAGAAAACAAGCTTTCCTGAGGGTATTTTTGCCCTTTTTTTTTTTTTTTTTTAAAGCCCACTTCCACCTCAAACACGTGCTAATAGTGAAGGTGAAAGACAAGGACCGGGTCAAGAGAAGACAGTTTTTGGCCAGGCGCTCGAGGCCAACAACGTCGGCGTTTTTTTCACGCGTGGAAGAAAGCGGTTCTGCGTTCCTTTTAGGAATCAAAGCCAGTTTTTCGACAAAAGCGGGGCTGCGGCTGCATTAGCTCTCGTCTCGCTCCAGCGCGTTCCTACGCGGCGGTAAGGAAAAGCGGGAAGCTGTTCGCAAAGGCCCGGCCAGGAAAAACGAACAAAAAAAATGTAGGAACCTACTGGACACATCAGGGAAACTCGTAAGCTCGTTGTAGCTATCTCACTGTCAGGATCAGCTGTTAGTTTTTCTTTGACTGAAAGAAGAGGAGGGGAAAAAAGGTCTCCTGTCAACATCCTCCTTCCTTTACACGCGTAAATACGTACAGACACGATTTGTAATTGCCACCACGACGCTTATTATCCAAATCGCCGGCAGGTAACGCTTACGGCAGCGGACGTCGTTACTATGAGGTTAAGAGCTCGTCGCCTAGAGCACAAACGCGGCACACAGCCGGTCCCTCCCGCAAAGGTTTTACAGCCTGGCCGTCAAGCGGCAGCGCGGCGGGGGGACGCGTTTGGTTGTAGGGGAACAGCGTACAACGGGAGCGCAAGCAGCAGCGGCGGCTCCATTCCCGCTGCCGCTCACGGGATAAAGGTTTTGGAAGCATCACAACAGAGACGGCCAGCGACGTGGGTTCGACGCAGAGCTTTGTTGAGCGGCTTCACTGAAAAATCATCCGTCGCCTTTACAATCCTTACCTTCCCGCCAAGTACTCGGCGAGCGCGCGCGGGCTCACGAGAAGGCACGCACGCGCGCAAAGGCCCCGCGCTGCCCTCTCACTTGCTAATTGAGCCCCGCTCGGCACGGGATCAGGTCAAGCGCAGCTCCGGCTTCGCAGGGCGTACTTACTGAGGGCTCGCGAATGGTCTGGGTTTCGGATGCCCTTGGCTCGTAGCTTCTGCAGCAGCGTCACCGACGTCAGCTGCTTCACCAGGTACACCGACAGAGAGTAGTTCTGTTGAAAAGAAGTCGACGCTGCGCTCAGACCTAGCAAAACCCAGCGGAGAGGGCTCTCCCGGATCCGCACAGCTCGTCGCTGCTGCAAAAACGCCCTCGATTCTGCCTTGCGGGACCTGAGGCCGCGAACGACTGGTGGCGAAGGGACGGCACCAAACGAGAACTGCTTTTCACCCCACTCACCCTGCCGAACTCCGAGGACCAGTTCACGACAATCGTGTTGGGGACAGTCGCCGAAAGTCGCGCCAAGGGAGTGATATTGACGGGGCGGCTGGGTCGCTTGGGCTCTGCGCCGTTTTTCGTGGGCGGGAGATAACCCTGCAGAGAAGGAAAGATTACCTGGCACAAAAGAGATTCTCTCCGAGGCGTAAGGCCGCGTATGAGAATCTACAAACCCGAGCTCTTCACGGCACGTTGTACCTCCGGGCATTTCACGTGGCGCCTTAGAGCGTGCACGGCAGTTCCTCGACCAAGCCCAAAGCAGTACGTTATTATCGCTCAACGTCAAGGAACGGAGGACAAAGGTTCCCTCTGATACCCGTACGCCGACGAGCACGCTGGAATCCCACCGTTAAGCCGAACCTCTCGGCAAACACGGAACCGTCAGGCCGGGTTGAGTCGTGCACAAATGGCGTCGAATTAAAACCCAGATCCTACCCGGTTCCACGAGGCTGGGAAGCTACAGAATTGCATCCCGTGGCAAATCTCACGTTGATCTCGTTTTTACCTCGGTCAGAACCCCACCCCGTTATTCAGCCCAGGAGCGCCTTTCCCGTAGTTCGGGGAGACTTACACCGCCCTTTTTTCATCGCCCTCGGTTGCCCTGGGCAGCTCGAGACTGATTCAGCAGCCGCCCACCACCGTTTAAGCAGAAGTAAACCAAAAAAACAAACCCAAAACCCCAAGCGTTCCCGTTGAGCCGCTGCAGCGGCTTCGCAGCTGCGGGTGACTCATCCAGATGAACGCAAGAAACCTTATCCGAGAGCAGAAGCTGGTGGGGGGGCAGGGGGGGGCCTTTACCCATCCTGCATCTCGCACGCGCTTCCCTCTTTCCGCCCCGGGGAGGCCACAAACGGCCTCTCGCTGGTTTGATTTCTTTATTTCTTTATTTATTTTTAAAGCGGGTTACTGGCTGTCTCAGCCAAAAGCGGGGTATCTGAGGCCAAAAATGCAAATCTCTTAAAAAACCCGAAGGGAGCGGCTCAGGCAGAGCGCGGGGGCTGTTCCAAAAAGTGGCAGCCACAAGGGAGCGAGGCCAGCGTGGGACGGCTACAGGGACCTGGCCCAAGACTGTCACGCCTCCCGTACCCTTCCTGGGCGTGACACTGAATCGCGTCCCTTTTTGGCCCCTCCGCTGGGGCAAGCGCTATTTCTTATCATCTTTTTTACGCGTTACCCAGCGCGAAGGACCTCCGGGTCCTCCTGCAGGGCGACGAACCAAAGGCAGGGCCGTTATTCCACTCATCTCGGATTGTACTCCGCGGTTTTATTCTCGAGGTCCTTCTTAAAAAACAAAGAGGGAATCCGACGGTTCAAAAATGAAACAAATCAGGCCCAGAGTTTGCACGTTGTTCTACTGCAAGGGCGCGCTCCTCGAGTCAAAGGGCAGCTTTCGTCACCGATGCAGCCCCGCGCCATGGAATCAGGCTTGCGCTCTGCCCGTGCCGTGCCTCCAAGCCAGGCTTTAACCTTCCGGCAAATGCATTCCCACCGCGCTCACCGGGAGCTGCAGCTGCGTACAAGGGCAGACTTTAGTCTACAACATAGGAAGAAGAAATCAGGTTTACTCACGGGCAGGGGACAGAGTTTTCCATTGACCTTGACAAATAAATTAGGAGGGAAGTAATCTTCTTGGGGACAGCTGGTTTCACACAAGCAAAACCTAAGAAGCAGGAGGGAGAAACTGGGAAGTGAGTGGTGACACTCGCAGAAAAAGGGCAGCCAAACTTCCCTTTAAAAGGGGAAAAACACTTTTCCAAGCAGAGCACACCAACGGCTGGACAACGCACAAGCAGGTGAACGGCCCGACGCGCGTTCCAAACCCTACGCGCGGCGAAGGCGAGACGAGAAACGAGACAGAAAAACGCCAGCGACTTAAAACGAGCGCTAAGGCGCCGGCTGCGGAGCGTGCAGGGGCAGGGTTCCTTTTCTTGAGCCCGGACGACACTTTAGGCTATCCAGAATCGCGGTTTCAGAGGCAAACTGTATTCCTCCGGCCTAAAGCGGCACGAGCGAAGCTCCGGGTTGAAGCGGTGCGGGCAGCTAGCCGGGCTGCCGGTGAGGACGGAGGAGGGTTGCCGTCCCCTCCGCCACGCGTCGCGCGCCAGCAGCGCTGCGTCAGATGGTTTACCCCAGGTTTGGGCGCGTTCGCGCACAACTTCACCTACGGGCTCTGCAGCGCCCCAGGATGCCGGGAGCGACATCTCTAAAGCCACGCGCCGCGAGCGCCCGAGGAACTAAAACGTCGTCTTTGACCCAAAGCGAACGCCGCAAGAGCACAGAGCGCTCGGACCCCCTCATGGCTCGCCTCCCGCCACTCCCGCTGCCGCCGCCGTCGTCATCGAATCGTTTAGGTTGGAAAAGGCCTCGAGTCCAACCGTCAACACCAGTAACCCGGAACGGGCTCCGGTTCAAATCCTGACCCATCAGATGGCCGCACGCTGTTTTCTCCCAAAGGAGGGTGCTCCGCCGGAGTCGGCTCCGCAGGCTGAAACCACAGTCCTGCCGCGTCACCGCGACCTTGGCCGCCTTCTTCCGAGCCACGAGATCAAGGCCTGGCACGCCACGCCGATGCGGAGCCACGCCACCGATGTTCTCGAAAAATAAACCTGCTCTTACTGCTTTTTAACCTCTCTGCTTGCCAAACGAAACAAAGAATAAAATGGAGAGTTAAATCTTTTTCTTGCTCGGCAACACGAGAATACCACATACGCTGAAGCACGCCAGCAGGAGACAAGAAACGATCCCACCGTCGTTTTTAGCTCCTGCGCTTGAAGTTTGCTGAATAAGGGAGCACTTCTTCAGGCAAAGGGTCGCGCTCTGGACCACCCCGAGACTCCTGAAGTTTCCTGGCACAGACTACTTGGTAAACCCCGTTTCCTCCCCGACATCCAAAACACAGTACGAGGCACGTACGCTGAAACCGGTCCTTCGGAAAACACGCGCGGCGGTTTTCGGCCCTACAGAGGAGACTTTTTCCAAGCATCGGCCTCCCGATGCGTAACTGGGAACGGGACGCCCGTACGCTTCGCTCCACCAGCTCCGCGCGCGAGGGCGGAACAGACGGACGCGGCAGGAAAGCTGCGACCGTAGAGCCCCGAGTCAGAGCGGAATCATCGCCCTCCCGAAAACCAACAGCGCTCTTCTGAATTCAGTCAAAGCCTTCGGTCCCAACCAACCGCTGTTCCTCAGACTTCCGGGTATCACAAGTAAAGCCCTGAACTCCTCGTCGCTTCCCCCGCACCTCCATGAGAGCACAGTAGTCACTCTCTGCCTCTTTGCCAAGTTCAAACCCCTGATAATAAAATTTAGCATTTTTTAAGCCTGCCAAGGGCTCAGTGTTGGGCAAGAGCCTCCTCAGTTCCTGTTCAGCGGGGGCAGGCCCTTAAAAAACCACCCCAGCACCGATCGCAGGAAATCAGAGGGTAATCCGCGGAGCCCTCGCAAGTGTTTTTCCGCTCGCACCCCCCACGCGTCTCCCATTTTCATGAGTAATAACTGGGTGAATATTAAAAAAAAAAAAAAAGTCTAATTTTCAGGTAAGGTAGTTCCTGCATCTTATCCCGCCTTTTGCAACGAATCTGCAAACAGGTAAATAATTTCAACGGAGAAGAGAAAGGAGGGAGTTCTGTACGAGCGCGCGAAGCTCTCAGAAAGATTTAGCTTTTACTGCGCTTGAAACTGAGAAAACTCGCGTGCAAGGCCGCGTCACCTGTGCCCGGAGACAAGTCACTCGGCCTCACCGCGTTCAGAAAGACCCTCGTGGCTCGGCGCGGCACGACACGGTTTATCGGAGGCTGCCCGCCGTACGGAAACCCTCACCCCCACGCAGAAACCCCGCACCGAACATTTAACGTCTCCCTGCCCCTGCCCAGCAAATCCTCACGCAATTTCAAACCGAAGCAAGTGCCGGAAGCCCGATTGGCCAAAACCAAGGGCAAACGAATCCCGACGCGCGAGCTCAGGGAGCAGGCCGTAGCGCGTTCATCAAAAAGCCGTTACCTTACCGTAATTGCACCTGCGTCGTGTAATCGCATTTGGCACCCGGTAAGATGTCTCTGCAACAGAAAAGGAGGTCTTAAGACCGTCAGCAGGGCTCAACAGAGAACCTCGCCTACCGAGAGCGTAACGTTTCATTAAGTGATACTGATACCGACACAACGTTGGTTGCATTACGGATGAAAGCAGAGCAGCTGAATTGCAAAAACGGGGACTACCTGTCGGAAGCGGCGGGCAAAAGCGCCAAACAAGGACGGGAAGCAAAAGCCCGTCGAACCGAAGAGAGAGTGGCGGGAAAAGGAGAAAATCAACCTCCACGACTCCTGCTGCTGCTGAGTTTTAAGAATACGATGCCAAGTACAGGCTCGCCCATGCAAACAAGCGATTGCGTCTGCAGGCACGGCTCGAGGGCAGTCCTGAATTTTGGGATGAACTTGCCCGTTTCTACCCCAATGGCCCCATTTTCTCTCTTCCACACAGTAATTCCCCCCTGCAGGCTTTGCGGTGGGTCCTCAATGGCTGTAAGCAGCACCACGCCGCTGACATCAAGGGACTCCCCTTTTTACACCCTACTCGGCGTTTCATTCTCCCGCGCCGCGCTGGAGCGGAGAATCGCGAACTCGTTACGGTTCGGCCCTTCCTCCTAGTCCGAGTGCCCCTGACCTCCTCGCCCGCCAGGCTCACTCACCCAGACCCTGCCCGTTTTTCTCCCTGACCCCGCTCCCCGTTCGGCCGGGGAAGAATCTGCGGCCGCGGCACGGAAGCCACACGGCCCCCAGGGAAACCCCGTTTCGCTTACCGGGAGGTGAGGATCTGTTGAACTTGCTGGGGCGTCAGAGCAAAGGTGAAGTGAGCTTCTTCGAACCGCTGGCTGTTTGTTGAGGCTGAAAAAGAGAATTTCAGACAAATTCAATCATCGTTAAGTCATTCTTACGCCTGCAGGCGCCAAGGCTTGTCATAAACGCAGGACAGCATCCGCTAAAAGCGCAAGGCAAGCTGTCGCCCAGATTAACCGCGGTTCCACGCAGGGGCCCTCCAAGGCCTTGCCCACGCGGTCACCAGGCGTCAGGTCTGTCCCTCAGGGCAGGAGCTCGGTTTCCATCGTCTGATTTACAGGGAAGACTGAGGCCCGGAAAGGAAGGCGGCTGGTACAGCCAGCAAACGGCGAGGCAACCGGGAAACCCGCCCGCTCGCTCTCCTGGGTCTGCAACAGCCTCCTGAGCTCAGGAATTGCCGCACGGCGCTTCCCGGGGATCAGCGGAGAGGTTGGGAAGAGTGAGATTGGACACGGAGCTAAGAGAATGCCAGAGGTCATCCATCGCCCTGGAAATTCCAATAATTACCGTGGATATGGAACGAGTGCGGTGGCCGAACAATAACCAGGCGTTGCCATTTTCTCCTCGGGCACACGGACGGACTCACGGCGAATTCAGAGAACGCCAGGGATTACAAATAAACGCGCGCGGAGAAACGCACGCAATCGGGAGAATCGAGAAGCTTACGCGAGGGTTAGCGACGAGCACGGTAAAAACGTTCGGTGCAAGGTACACGTGAAAATAAACCAGGGTTTCCCCCTCTGTTACCCTGCCCTTAACCAAGTTACTACTTCTTTTGCGCCTGAGCTTCTCCCTCGGCTCGACTGGCAGGTTCCCTCGCAACAACCGCGAGCTGTTTTATTAATATTTGCAGAGCGTCGGTACCCTAGAATGAACACCACTGACGCCGTAAACCAACGTTGTCTGCGGAGACACAATTTGGCCTCGTTGCTCTCGTTTTTACACCGGTCAGGAGAGGTCCTGAGCAACCGCAGCTGCCGCCGGCGCTCTCCGGGCCGCGGAGCATCGCTGGGTCAAGAGAAAGCGAAGCCGAGGACGCCAACGGAGCGGCACGTGGTAGCGGAAATCTCATGTGTTGATCCTTTCTTTCTTTCAAGGAGTTTGGTAATGCTTGGGACGAGCTGGTCACAGCCCGACCACCCGAGGCGACTACAGATCCGCAGAGGAGGTTACCCTCGTCCTCCGCGCCGCCTGCCTCCGGAGGGGGACACCCTCACGCTGGCCTCCCCAAAAAGCAGACTGAAGCAGAGCTTCCTCAGCTGGGCGAAGGGGTTTGCTTCTGCAGCCTCCTCCAGCTCCGGAATGCGAGGAATGCGAGGCCCTGGGTTTCCTGGCAGATGATCTGCCAGATCTTCCCGGGACCTGCAGCGGCAACCGGCTGGCAGATCGGACCAGAGAAATTCAGAGGAACTGTGACCATTTTAGGACTTTTTGCCTCAGCCTCTGGCTCCCCGATGACCGAGTCGCATCCTGATTCTGCTCCGAACGGAGCCGCGGTACAGCCGCGCGGTGCCAGAGCAGTGCCAACCCGTATCCGCCGTTTCCTCTGCCGCCTCCGTTTGTAAGCAATGACCAAATTCCACCTTGCACCTGATTGAAAGCCAGCGACCGGACCAGGAGGCTTTGTCATTAGCCCCCTGGCGCTCTCTTCACCCATCACCGCCCCCGTTTTCATTTTTCCTTCCCACACATTGCTTACTGCTGGCGTTTTTCTGACCCCGTGACGACCTTCGTATCTGGATCCTCGTAACAAATTGCCCCGAGCAACTAAAATAAAAGAAGGGGACGTTTACACAGCTAAAGGGAGAAGAAAGACACAAACCACCAGAAGCCAGAAATAAAAGCCCGCGATCCCCTAGGAATTACGTGAAAACTCCCCTTTGAAGTTCGAGCACAAACACGCGAGCAAGGGAGTTTGATCGGGGGAGAGAAAACAAAAATCATCCCCTTTGCAAGGCGAGTATCCCGTTTCAGGGAAGAGGCTTAACCACAGGTTGTCCGAGAGACCGAACAAAGCCAAACCTAAGAAAAGGCAATTTTTAGCAAACCAGCAATGAAGCCAACCCCCCCCAACACACCCCCCCACAAAAAGCACGTGGGCTTTGGTTGGAGCACAGACACACTTATCTCCGCTTTAGCAAACATTACTATGTTTATATGAAAGAAAAACAACGCCGAATCCAAGCGAAAACCATTTGAAAGGCCTCAGCTGGGTGGATCTAGCCTGAAGAGGCCAGAAGGGCTCGACCTAAAGTAAAAATAGAACTTATAACTTATCCTAAAAATCAGAAGAAAACCTTCTTCACGGGCCCAAACGATCCCAAGCGAAGCCCGCAGCGGCGCTTCCAAAACCACCGGCAATTACCGGACTAGCTCCGGACCGCACGCCTCCTCGCCAGCGCTTTAAAGACAACAAGAACCGCAGCTTTCTGGCAGGAGGCAAAGCCCAGCCTTTTCTTTTCCCTCTTTTACAAACGGGGAAGCGTCGGAGCGCTCGGCCTCCGCCTCACGTCGGGAAACAAGTGGCTTTGCCCTTTTGCCATACCCCATTTCTGCTCTTCCTTAAGATCCCCGTTCGCTTCCTGCCCGACGCCTTCTCCTGTTTGCGACAAGCTGGATCGTAACGCGTAAAACCGCATCGGAAGATTTCAGGGCGACGTTTCTGTTAATAATTCAGGCAGAATTAGGACTCAAAAGGTGGCAGAGGATTTTTAAGACGCTGCTTTGCTGGAAGTTGTAACAGCAACTGCTTGCACAAATAACAAACCGCTCCTCGTAACGAACTCTCCCGGCGTTCCCAAATTTGTTCGGAAAGGGAGACCCTGCGCCAAGTGAACCAGGTTTTTATTCTCTCGGGGTTCGGACCCAAACGCTGACAAGCCACAGAGAAAGCTTTGCAGTTCAGAACGTAACGAAATCCCCAGGCTCCATCGGGTGAAAACAGTAAATAACCCAACATTGATAGGCAATTATAAACGCTGAACAGACACAGCGTCGGCTGCGAGAGAAATACCCTTTTTCACGCAAATAAATTTGGAACACCACTGACAAGCCACGAAAAGCTTCCATTTCTGGCAGCCCGCACCCGCTGGAGTCGCAGGTATCAGCCCAAATGCTCCGACGGCCAGAGGACAGGCCGAGGGTTGGGGCTGCTGAGCCCGGAGAGAAAGCTCTGGGCAGACCTTACCGTGGCCTTTCCGTGGGGACGGACGTTTTAGCAGGGCCTGGAGCGATCGGACGAGGGGAAACGGCTTTAAACTCAAAGGGGAGGAGGGGATTTGGATTGGGGACAACGGTTTACACAGAGGGCGGGGAGACGCTGGCACGGGCTGCCCAGAGAGGGGGGATGCCCCAGCGCCAGAGACGTTCAGGCCACGCTGGACGCGGACGGCAGCCCTGCTCACGGCGGGGTGGGACTGGGGGGCCCCGAAAGGTCCCTCCCCAGCCAAGCCCTTCCGCGCTGCTACAAAATCCCACTTTCACGTGGCCGTCAGCCTTCTGAGCCCACCCTGATCACGCCGTGCCTGCTCCGTCTCCTCTCCGCGAGCAACCAGGAGGAGCCTCCCAGGAACGCGAGGAGCGAGCGGTTTCGAACGTACCTAACGTGGTGGGTTTTATCAGCTCATCGTAAACGTCGTAGAAGGGCAGCCTCTTCATCTTGACGTCGGGATGGACGGGATGGATGGGCGGCGATAGGTGCTGAACGTCCGTCTCGTGCTTGGGTCCCAGCGCAGGCACCGGCGGCAGCAGAGCCGCCGGCACGGCGGCGGCGGCGCTGTGGTCATAGGGCAGGTGACACACCGTGCCCTGCGTCAGCGCCGTGGCCGAGGGCAGCTGCCCTGCCTGGATGTGGAGCATGGACAAGTCCGAAGGGGTTAAGATCTTTCTCGGGAACCTCCGCCGGTAGAGTTCTTTAATTTTCATCTGGACAGCCGGGCTGCAGCCGGACTTCAGCAGCTGCAACGCCTTGGCGAGAAGCTCGTGCTTCCTTCCACTCTTGTTCCTTCCAGCAAAGCCCAGGAGAACTTGTAATTCTGATACCCTAAAGCTCATAACCATATGCTGCAAGAAAATAAAACGAGCCCCGTTACAATTGCTGCGCGAGCAGACGCGATCCAAAACCGAGCCCTGGGTTCACCAAGGAAGACGGTGGAGGCCTTAAAAGAGACACTGTCACGTTGGAAGTTCCCCTGCCCTTGCCATCGCCACCTCCTCGGTAGCAGAACCGTACGTACTTAGGTTCGGTTTTACTTTCAGACGCTTTGCTTGGATCCGGAAATGCTAATCGCTTCCCGATTCGACGGACGTCTGCGCAGCGTCTGATACCCGAACGGCTGCGAAATCGCCTCTCCCTCGAATAAACGCCGACAATTGCTCGTCGGCTAAAGCTTTCGGTGCCTCTCTGGGGCTGAAACTCGCACTTTAAGTCCCCTTCGGGCTGGCTTGGGAAGGCCAAGCCCCAGCGCGACTGCAGAGATTCTCAGCCTTTGCTTTTATTCTTTTATTTCAAAATGAAAACCCCGAACGCGTGGGTCTGGCCCGATGCTTCTCTAAGGAGACGCGCCAGACATCCAGTCTGAAAACAGATGTCGGTCATTAATGAGCAAGGCTGCAATTAAGGAAAAACACTCATCGGCACCACCTTGGCCGGCAGCATTCGTCGGCCGGCCTCTCCGGCTAATTCTCACCACGAGTCCCCCAAGGCCGACAGGGTGAAGGTAAACGATACCCAAAGAGGAGAAAACACAGAATGATTTCCATTTCACGGGAGGAAAACTAAAAAAAAAAAAAAAAAAAAAAGGGTCTTGGAGAGCTCTCTGCAGTCACACCGGGTAAGTTCGTAGCAGAGCTAGAAACACCCTTCTCCTGAACCCGAGCTACGACTGCAGAACTGTTTGTTTAGGCAGAAACACCCCTGGGATGGCAGAGCGCGCTACGGAAGCACGTGTGTACTCACACGCGTATACACCCGTGTACGTTAAAGCACAATCTTTTCTTTCACGCGAGTAAAAAAGGGTGAAACGTGGGACGGAGCAACTCGGGATGCTTTTCCCCTCGCAAAGAAGAAAGGGCGCAGAGAGCTTCGCTGCCGCTCTGCGCCCAAAGACTCTTCCCTTCGGGCTCCCAAAGGGCGACTGATCCCACAACGGCGGAATTGCTCTCAATTTGGGTTTAAATCCGCAATTTCGGCTCCGCGGTGGGGCTTCACCCGGCTGCAGCGGAGCACCGGCAGCGGGTAAAGGGCGAAGGTTGGCTTCCGCGAGTGCAGAAGCGCCGGAAACCGGCGAGCCCTTGGACGACGCGCAAAGCCGAAACCTCGGCGGTTTGACGGCAGGCGTTACTTTGCGCTCGGATNCTCGGCAGTTTGACGGCAGGCGTTACTTTGCGCTCGGATCGATCCTCGGACCCGACGGAGCCGGTCTCCTTCGGAAACGGCCGACGGGAACATCTCGACTTTACGTCTCGCAGACCGAGTTTCCCGGAGTCCCTCGCAAATACCGAATTAAGAAGGACGCCTCCGTAATCGACAGGTCAAGCTGATTAGGTAACTGACTCCGCTCTACGCGCCAAGAGCTTTTGAGGCAGTTTAATTCGCTGTACTGGGATCACGTTACCCACGCGGCACCTCAGGGGGACGACGCGACAAGGCGTTCCGCTTCCCGGCGGGACAAAGAAAAGGGAAGGATTTGGTAAAGCTGTCGACGCCGGCCCTTGTCGCGACAAGAAGCGCCGTGCGGTCTCCGACGCGGGACAGACACAGCGCCAGACTGAAGGTTTCGCGTAGGAAAAAAAGCACGTCGAGCCCCGTAGGTCGCGTGGGATTTGCGTGTTACCTTTGCCGGGCGATGGCGGTCAAGGGAAGAGCGATTAACTTTATTTAATTTGGTTTTCCCCCCTTTTTGGAGTCGGGAGAAGTTGTCAGAAGCAGGAAACCTCTGTCATTTCGGAGGAGAAAGCTCGGCTTGGGGTCTCTCAACTTTGACAGTGCCTGTTTTGAGTACCTCTTGGAAAAAATACGTGATCAAATATTCACCCCTCCCCTCTAGCGATAATCGCCGTAAAGGAACCAACCTCTTCCCACATCCGTTCCTCCCACAAATCCTCCGCACAGAGTCCTTCGACCAGCAGCAGATTAGTGTAGCATGGCTCACCAGCACGAGATTCACAGTCATCGTTAAAAAAACCACTCGCATCCGTGACATAGGATGGCTGTGTCACCACCGCCGCAGCAGCTGTGGACCCTTATCTACCCCCGGAGCCTCTCCGATTGCTGCTCAGGGCACGAGGG
Source organism: Steatornis caripensis (assembly GCA_013398225.1). NCBI lineage: Eukaryota > Metazoa > Chordata > Aves > Caprimulgiformes > Steatornithidae > Steatornis > Steatornis caripensis. The sequence continues at coordinate 20,702 of VZSC01015205.1, forward strand.
CAGCGGAAAAAACTCTCTTGGTTGCCGCAGGAGGCGGCCATCGAGAGCTCCCTGAGGGCACCTGGGGCTCGGGCAGCGGCTGGATCCGCAGCAGACTCGACTCCCATCGCGCCGCTGTCGAACCACGCACGGCCACAAACCTCTTCTCCTTCCAGGGGAGCCACCGCTCGGTCTTTCGAATAAAGGAAAAGTGTCTTAAGCCAACCTCGGGCTTTATAAGGAGAAATAATTTGGTTCTCAACTGGCTCGCCTTGCTTTTACAATGAGACACAGATGGTAAAGAGCTTAAACAAACTCCTGGCGAGGAAACCAGAAAGGGGGTCAGGGGGAGACGGACGAGGGAAAGGGAGCGGGGATTAAAAAATAAACTGAAGAAGCCTCGAACGATGCCGAGCTCCACCGAAAGGGCCGGCGTCCGCGGGGCCAAACCCCAGGGATCTAAACCTGCGGGCTAAGCTACGCCTAAGACTTAACCCACATTTCACCTGCAGGGATTTATCCGCGGAGGGAGCGGAGAAGAAACCGTTACAGACGCTTCGCCCCCGGCGTTACCGCTGGCTAAACTACGTCCCCAAAGGGCAGGGTTACAGCCGCGGCTCGACTCCTGCGCCGTCCCAAGTTCCCCGACCGCGATTATCGGCTCCGGTTTCTCCGCTGATATCGTTAGCGTCTCGCCACTCGACGGGGCTGCCGTTTGTAGTCGGGCTTAAGTTTTAGGGGAGGGAGGCAGATCGCGCCAAGGAGCCGTATCGCAATTTGGACAGGGCGCTGCCGGGAAGATTACAGGCAAATATTACCCCGGAGAATTACGTTCTTGCGGTGGCTGGCTGCCAAAAAGGTGCCGGCTCCCAAATGCCTTGCCGTTCCCAGCACGGGGGAAGGGGTACGACTCCCGGGCCACTTCTGCCGGCTGAGAGCTACAGCGCAGCCTGCGGGGCGGGGGGAAATAGTAAACCGCCAACAAAGGAGAGGGAAGGGAAAAAAAAAATTAAAAGATCAGCTTTGGAATTAGTTACCAGGGACAATTTCATATTCCACAGTCTGGTGGGCAAAGGTGGTGACACACTCTGACTCCTAAAAAAACGAGAAAAAGAGAGTGGCGGGAGATGAAAGCCCATCCAGCCGTGAGCACTGGTGCAGCGCTACCATGTTACACGCTCTCTGCTCCCCTCTCCCGCCCCGCACCCCGAACCTGCCCCGGTCACCTTCTGTGCCCCCGCCTGCCCCCCGCGGCCTCCGAGGCTCCGACCCGCCCCGGCTCTCGGCTCGCCCTTCCTTCGGGTTTCCGCCTCTCTTCTCCACGGCTCTGCGCCTCCGAAGCCCCCGCCGAGGTCTTTCGGTCCCCTCCTGTCACGGAGGAGCCCGGCCGGCTTCGCTGCTGCGGGCGACGGCTTCGCCCGCGTTCGGTGCGCAAAGGTCCGGCCCCGGTGGTCCCTGCGCCTTCGCCCCACGCCTCTGCCCCCAGGGTCCTCAGCGCCGCTGCGCGCCCCGACCNCTCCGAAGCCCCCGCCGAGGTCTTTCGGTCCCCTCCTGTCACGGAGGAGCCCGGCCGGCTTCGCTGCTGCGGGCGACGGCTTCGCCCGCGTTCGGTGCGCAAAGGTCCGGCCCCGGTGGTCCCTGCGCCTTCGCCCCACGCCTCTGCCCCCAGGGTCCTCAGCGCCGCTGCGCGCCCCGACCCCAGCACCCC
>VZSC01015206.1:11388-35789 GCA_013398225.1 Steatornis caripensis
TGTTTTAAGTAATGAGATAACATCAGAGCACTAACTATTGGGAGCTCAAATGATTACTTCGTTTACTCTATAAACAAGTCGTTATACAAAATTGTGTGATATGTATTATATGCCTGCATTTTATCTCAAGTTTTTTACTTCAATAAAAATTCACCGAAACTAAAATTAGGTGAATGAATACAACAGACTTCCTAAAACTAATTGGATTAATCCAAATGATCAGTGGGATGTCAGGTGAACTGCCTGGACCACTGTGCGTGCTTTATCTTCCACATGGTTTCGTCTCATTAGTATACTGTTGACCTAGGTGGCTCATCTGGTATTTCTGTCTCCAAAGACATGGCTTGAGCATAGAGAACCCTGAAAAATGTTATGTAAGTTCTGATGGATTAATTCTCCTCCAATTTAATAGAAGCAGAAGATATTAATGTAAGTCGCTGGACCACAGCTCGTTCCCACTTACTCACAGGTCTCCAAACTGGTTTAGAAGATCTTGTTTCTCAGAGGGGTGATGTTACAGTGGGAGATGTCTGCATAATATTTGGTATGAGCAGAGGTTATCTTTTTGGATCCAGGAGCAGGGACTACTGGAAGAAATAAGAAATATTTCATACACAGAGAAATGAGAAACTGTGATAACCACTGGCTTTGGTAGTTGTGGTCCAAATGATACTTGAATAGTACAATTCTTTTTAGATTCCTGCTATGATAGCCTTTATTACTGTCTTTGAGCATTATTTAGTCCATGTTACGTGCCATGCATGTGGTGCTACTACTACTACTTAAGAAGACTGTGTTGCATCTATCAGTTTAATAAGACATCTGGTGTTTTAGAAAGGAAAGAGAAAATGGAGAAATCTAAGGAGCTGAAGTACTACTGAGAGAGTAACCGTGCGAAGCAGTAATGTTTAGGAAGAAATTTTACAATGTTATTATTATTTGTAAATAGAGCAGATATTGAGTCCTGCTGCGCTCCAAGAAATTTGTGGCCTTTAGTAGAAAAGATATTAGCCTGCCTTGGCCTGAATGCCTACCACATATTTTGCTGACTGAAAAAGAGGAACCAACAGATCTATCACACTACAGTCTTATCTTCAACCCTATAAAATTTTGTAAAGGTTTTGTTCCTTGGGCAGGATAGCTTCAGTGGTTGAGAGTGATGAAAAGTGGAAAGGATAAGTAACGTGGCCATTGCAATTGAAAAACAAAAGCAAAAGACAGAGCTCTACAAGTCACAAGACTTGTGAAAGAAAACTAGAACATGTAATTCCTGGAAGCTTAAATCTAGAGGACAGGCACTTGTCTGAAGTCACAGGATGTTTGAGCACCTGAGATTAGCAGATGATATGCAGTACTTTCCTACTTTTTATCTGACCACTAGAGATAAAACACTGCTCTTCCAAACACAAAGAAGAGAAGATGGATTCCTCTGTTAGCTATTTCTCATGCTGTTTGTAGTTACTGTGTTACTCAGTTCAAGAGTAACAAACATAAAGAGCTTCTTCTGCGTTTAAGGGTTTGAATTAAGTGTTTTAATATCTAGTTGTTTATTTTTCTCACAAAGCCTTTTCTAACTCATTCATCTAGCATCGTACCACAGTAAGAGAAGGATATGCTCTACAACAAGGTCCAGAAGCTGCTTTAAGCTGAAGTATTCTGCTTTTAAAGAATTGCACAGCCCCGTGTCAGAGTAAAGATGCGGTTTGAAAACCCCTAGAATACCCTTCTTCAGACACCATTCTGTGAAAGACTGTTCAAATGCACATGCTTTTCCAGTAGACAGAAGACCAGAACAGTTGTTAAACAGATGTGGAACCTCCATGCTTAAATAACAAACGAGTGTTCCCATTGTACGGGTCCTAATAATTGGTATATTTATTCCCTTTTCTTAAAAGTTAATATTAAAAGAAGGCTAGTGTTTACAGATTGTCCAAGAAGAGAGGACAGTCTGAAATAAGGGACAACAAATCTCGTTAATTAAGCATTGTTTAAAACATCTGCTCCCATTTAGGTTTTGGAGTATCCTACATCTGTTTTACACACTTTTTTATGCAATCCTTTCCCCTGTTCAATCTTAAGTAAAATTTCTGATTTGTATCTAACTATGCTAGTTACAGAGAAATTCATCTCTGTACTAATTCTGTGAACCATAAGATTTTAGAGATCTTAAGTCAGAAACCTGGTGTTATTGGATCATAAAATTTACCAAAATTTTAATTTTGTATTACTTTTTTTTCAGGTTCTTGACTCACGAAAATGATTTTTAATGTCTTTTTCAATCTGTTCTGTATGATTAGGCATATGACAACTGTATTGAACATGAAAACTGAATTTTGTATACCAACATGTCGCCAGGTAGTAAGGTTTTAAGAAAACTGGTAGTTAAAACAATATTTTCACAGAATGACAAAATCTTTGAGTTAGAAGATGTCTTTGGAAGATTGTCTGGTCCAACTCTCTATGCTCAAAGCAGAATCAACTACAGCATGTTGCTCCGGTCTGTGTGCAGCCAGGTTTTTATCTCCAAGGATGCTGTAAGTGAAGTGGAAAAGTTTCAGTGTGGGAGCCAAAGCATTGTTCTGTGGCATGAAGTAGTCTTTATTTGGTACCTCACCCAAGTTAAAGAAGAATGAGACAGGACTTGGTACTTTAGCAGTGCTCTGTTAGCACTGCTTCCTCCTTCTAACACATGGCATTACACCATTCCTGCTGCTCATTTTTGCTCTGAAGGCAACATGTTTAATAGTGATGTTTAATGTCAGCTTAACACTCAAGAAAAACTTTGAATGGATACCTTACCATGGCCTGACTTTTTCCAGAAGGAAAAAGAAGACTTCTGCAGGTTCTGCAACCTCCTGAGAGGTGACTGATTGTCTCTACCTGCTGCTTATTAGCACTCTACTGACGTATGCTTTAAAAATATTTATCTCCTCTCCTTTAGTTTAATTAGTTATGGTTTTTTGCTAATATACTTAGGTAATCTGCTCTGTTTCCTCAAGTTTGAGCTTTATGATTCCAGCAGCTTCATCTGGTTCCTTCACATCTCTTTGGCCCTCCCACTGCCCCTGTAATGATATGTACAGCACAACAGAATTGCAAGGTGAGCGTCCCAAAAGAGTAAAGCAAGTGGGCTGACTGGTGTAGACTGAGAGGCTCACAAAGTATTGTCTAGAATAATAGGACGTAGTAATTTTTGAGGGAGTTTAAATATAATTAGTTGAGATTAATTTAGCTGTAGCATCACAGGTAAATAAATTAAATATGAAAAAGCTAGTCAGTTGCAGCACCACAAAAATCTATAGAGGTCTTACTGGTTTGGTTGTTTGGTTTCGTTTTTTTTTTTTCTTCCTTGACAAGTCATCTTGATAAAACATTCATGATGATGCTATAAAAATATCCACAATAAGTTTACAGAGACCAAACATGCTATGATACTTCTAAACATTTTAAAAAGATTTTTGTTACTTGTTAAAAAAAGCTTATGGGATCTAGCACGGTTTTGGAAGCTTGCTGGGCTCTTCATATTGCACCAACATGTTGTTTCTGGCAACAAGTGCAGCACTGCCTGATCTGTGGCCAGAGTTTTCACATGCACGCAAATGTGGGGTGGGTGGTGGTTGCCAGAGAATTATTTATTCTTTTCAAGAGGAAACAAAAACCTTTAATTCCATTTGCATCTTTATAGACATTCACATACTGCCTTTTGGTGTACAAGTGTAAAAAAAGCTATTGAAAGAAAGAGACAAATTATTATTCTTTATGAGTTCTTTCATATAGAATCACAGAATGGAATATCAGAAATCTATTTTTTTGGTGTGGTTTGGTTTTTTAATTCCTAAATGCTAGCTTAGCCCCTTGAACACAGCTGAGTTGCACTGGAGATACAGAGGAGCAGAATTAGACCTATCTGGGCTGGCTTTAACCTATCAATATCATGAAGCTAAGTTGCCTCAATGAGAAAATCATTACTTGCTTCTGGTCAGACTTGAAACTCAAGCTATCTGACAAGTGTTGCTGAAGCATAGCTGATAACCTGCTTCATCTAGCTAAGAGAGGTGCTGCTTGGTGTGTGCCTGTGTGTATTGCAAAGGCAAGTCCTGAAAGCAGTCTGAAAGTATTCAAATACTCTTGTGGCAGGGAATGACTGCACAACCTGCTTGTGTTAAGATCTTACTGGGTTTTCTTTTTTTTCCCTTGTAGAAGATGAGTGGTTTGAGTATGTCAGGTGCTTAGATGTACTCTATTCATGAGTTTCAGCAATGAATAATACTGTGCTTACAAATTCTGAGGTCTTAATAGGGTGTATTTTGAATGCTTGTCCAAGGTCATAGCCAAAGCTTTTGTCTGCTCTCAACTGTCTTGTAAGCTGAAAATGAGTTAAAATCAGAGGTAACAAATACGACAGGTTCTAGAGTTGTACTAAGTGTCAAAGGAAATCTGTGGCACAGAGAAAATGTCTTGCTGGGAAGATATCTTCTGAAGGCTGGTACAGGCATTCTGTCTAACTGGGCACTGGGAAGAGCAAAGCCCAAGTGATCAGTAAATCACTGAATGCAATGCTCTTCTGCTATTGATTTAGGCTGTTGCACTGAAGAAACACTTCCAAGATCTGACCTGCTATTATTGTGTCTTGTCTTATTTTATGCTTTTAATTTTACTGCCAGTTTCCAATATATGTGCTGGAGCGTCACATTTTTTGCTGAAACTACTCAGGGAGAAGTACAGCCATTCAGTAAATATTTTGTAAAACTCATTAGGTGCTTTACGTTTATATCAAACAGCTGTTGGCTTAGAGGGATGTCAGGAGGTAAAACATGATTAAATAATCAAGAAAGTACTTATCCTCAAATACTTTCTCCAAAATACTGTTCATATACATGAACTAATGAAGTTTCTGCTTGCATTTTTCAGCAGATATTTCATAGTATTTCACGACTGAGTGCACTCCAGTTAGCCTGGTGTCCCATAGTGTCAAGACTCTCCTTGATGGGACTTAAATAGTCCTACTCTTCTACAAGCCTCCTTAGATTTGGTTTCTTCTTGTGGAAAATGCTACATGTCACATTTTCCCCTCCCAAGGAATGAGGTGGGATGTTCTTTGTCAAGTGTGTAACCTGTCATACATCCCAATTTTTTCTTGCCTTATCTGGGGAAAACAGAAACAGACAATACTGATACATCAATGTTACATGGTGCTGAATAAACGCCCCAACATCTATGTGAATTACATTTGTGGGTTATGTGGATAAGACTTATGCACATAATCATATTTCATGGATTTTCTTTGCAATCAAAGTAACCAGAAACTTGCATTTTAAATTAATGGAGGTTTGATAGGAGGTTGAGGTAGAGGCTGATATGGGATATTGTTATTGCCAGCCCTCTGTGAATTTAGTTTGTGAGACATGGAATACTTCATAAGCATCCACTGCTAATGTGGACTCACAGTGATACTGTGGATGCTAGGAGAAGCTTAACAGCTCCTGGGTTTTAGTGTTTCAGTTCATTTGTTAGCTCTTGTGGCACGTAATTTTTCCCAACATAAAGAATTTTAGAAGTTGCTCTGTAGTGAGCCAATGTTCGAAATTCTATCTATCTCAAGTAATTTCACTCTGCTTTACTGAATTGTGTCACACCGTATAAAAATGGCAAAATTAAAAAGGTCAGATCAAATCTCTTTTTAAAGCCATGACTCAATGGTCCAAATGTACTAATAGAGTGGGTGGACAGGAGTTCTATTGCTGTTAATGAAACTGTGTTTTCTTAGAGATTTTGCTCAGTCTGTAAGTCAATAAAAAGGATATTTAGTTATTGGATAGAAAAAAGGCAATATATTTATTAGAGAACAGAAAAACAATAGCTTGTCTTGCTTACATTTGTTTTCCTCTGCCTACAATATCAATGTCTTTTAAAAGACAAAAATTGTATTTCTTGTATGATCAAATTCCAGATTTTTCATAGGACAATGTGTGCTTCAAGAGACCATGTGCTCTGTAGGGATGTTTATAATGCTGGCCTGGAATGGTTTGCACCAGTATTTTTCACCTATGTTGCACATGAACTGTAGCCAAATTGCGTATTGGACCATTGATTTCTGGTCCCTGCTCTCTCCTGACGACTACACGGAAATTATGTGGGAAAGAGCAAACTGGCAGGGGACAAAATCATGCTATATAAACATCTACAGTGGATGCAAATACCGAAGTAGTGGAACAGCATGGGGATCTCCATTTCTGGAGCTTCCAGAAGACAGGGGAGGAACTGACATCTAAACCCCAGCATCAGCGAGACTTCAGACGTGGGAACTGGTATACAGAAAGGCAGCCCTAAGTCTTCACAGATATTTGGCACTTGCTGAGAGGGGAAGAGCAGCGGCTTTCTGCCCTGCATCAGCAGCGTGATGAGACTGCAGGGCAGCTAAGGTAACAACACAACAAACACACGAAAGAGCCTCTCCTTTGGTAAATCAGTACTGTTTTGTTCCTTTTACCATTGCAAGAAATCTTATCCAACCTAGCTGGTACTGCTGCATGAAGTTAGATAACTCTGCTTCAGCTGCAGTCTGTTTCTGCTTGTGTGTTTTCTTTACAATCTTCTTTCTTCTTTATTCCCAGACCTCAGGTATAAGTTGTTAGTGAAGTTACCTCTTTTTCAAGAACGTTTTTTAGTTGCTCTGTCACTGCTCATAAAGAAGTGCAGGAGTCTTAAATGTGACTGGATATACAGGGAAGTAGAGGCGGTGTATTCAGCACTTCTGCTCTGAGCTTTGACAATACCTGAGATTCAGCTCAGAAACAGAGGAGTGTTATGCTAGATCTTCATTCATATGGGTAAATTCAGCTGGAGGAGAAGGAGCTAAGGGTACTTAATCACAAGAGGTTTGATCACCTCTCACATACAGCTCCAGAACATTAAAATAGCTCTAAGAGAACAATAGAACATGTAGATTTCTGAACACACACACACACACACACACACACCCACACCCCCACACCCACATGTGCATGCACACACACACGCACACACACATACACAATTTACAGAACTAGCATTTCTAAATTTATTATAGAAGAAGAAGAATAGAAATTTCTGTTATGTTAAAAAAACCCCAAATGTAGCAGTTGGTACACATATGAATAAATAATTTTTCATTGCTTTTGTGTTGTACAAAGGTAAAACCTGCCAAAATAAATTTGAATAAGCTTTAATTTTACCGAAACTAAAAAAAAAAAACCCACAAAAAAACCCTCCCTATTTCAGTACCATTTTGTTATTTTAAGTCCCTTCTTCATATCCTCTTTTATAATCTTCAAAGGTAAATTGCTTTTCCTTTGTTGTTTACTTATGTCCTCATTCGCAGTTTGGCATTAGTCAACTCACTGCTTTTTTCTGAGTCAGACTTCAAAAATCTCTCCATGAAACCAGTCTATACATTTTCAAGTACTTTAGTAAAACCCTATGTGATGAGGACAGGGCAGGGTTTGGAGGTGGTAGTCATAAACAGCTGGAATACATTAGTTGTCCTATTGAACGTGTGCTAATGATTCTTGGGTTATAAGACGGTTTTTCATTCTACTTGTTCTCAAGAAAAGAGAAAATGAAATTACATCTGTTCAGTATTTCTTCCTGCCTTGCTCAATGGAAAACATCCCTCATGTTACTCGACTGCCATCAATGCACAGCGCTTACAGCACTGGCTTTCTACTGCTTGCGTGGCAGACGAAAAGGCTAGAATGGAGATATATGGTTGCTGTGACTTGAGAGAGAGACAGGTTTTCTCTGTTGCGTGGCACATGCCACCTCCCTACTTCCAGCAGGCTTGTTGGCTGTCCATCCATTGAGCTATACATCAACTTTAAACCCTTCGTTTTGTGTTCAAGGCTTTGTCTCACACAATTTATCTTACAACCTGGGTGAGGTCATTAGAGAAGGAGAACTGTTATAATTTCATCAACTGTAATGAGAGCATGTGGATTTTCAGTGACCAAAGAACTGACCTGTTATCTTCTTTTGTTCCCAAATCACCCCATATCACCTAGAACTCAGCCATGGTGCGCTCTTGACTCTCCTATTTTATTGTGTTGTTTCATGTGTTTCATGATGTTCTTCACGATGCTGTAATGCATTGCTACCCATAACATATCCCACCTCCACATTTTCATCCTTGAAAAGATAGTTTCTATTCCAAAATACTGCTGTGGTACTCATAGGAATGCTTGCTGTACCACTGTCCTTCATGGACAAATACAGTAGCTGTATCCCATTCAGCATAAATCTCATTCCTCAGAAAGCCTGATCTTTTAACTGATTTCCACTCTGGTTTGTGCCATTCTCTCATTGTTGTCTTCTAAATTTTCTTATGGTAGGTCATAAAACGTGCCACTAGCAGTACTGTTGCAGAAGGCAACCTTGTTTTTTTTTAGACATGTCAGCAGTAAGTGTATATATGTAGGAAAACATCGGAAGTATACCATTCAACACTTGCACGCCAATCTGGTTTTAATACATCCCAGGATCAGGCCGAGAAAGAAAAATATTTTGATTCTACTAAGCACAATTTGTCATTCTCCAAGGGTAAGAGAGAAAAGCATTCTTTTCCCTTTTAAATGTCTAGATTAACTGCCAAGTCTTTCAAACGATGCAATTGTTCTCACAGCACTAAAAATCCAGAAAAAGCTCAGCTAATTCGAGACAGTGGTTTCTACCGGTCCTGCTGATCTCTGTTCTGAGATTATTACTGCACAAAGGAAGCAGATTTGGCAGAAAAGTAGGCAGTGCTGAAGATATGACATCTCCTCTTCAGTAATTCTGGAAAAGACGCAGTATATTAAAGAACAATTGCACAAGAATAACTGCCATGTCGTGGTAAGAAAACGCTGCAAATATTTGTCCAGAGAGTGGTGCTCTGATCTCAGCTAAAGCAACACATTCCTGTTTCATCACCCCTGTTGCCTTGGGGCTCTGGCAAATTCCTGTCTTAATCTTCAGCCTCACCTGGAGACACACCCGGGTATGTGGAGTTTTGCAGGCAAGGAGTGGAATTTACTCATGAGGAAACAAGTTGAAACATCCTATTTTAAAGTGAATGCAAAAGAGGCTAAAGAGGATGGGATCTGCCTTACTATCAAAGCTGAAAATCAGATGACTAAAATTAAGTTTCAAAGATAATCTTGCTGGTTTAGTAAGAGTAGGAGTATAGTTATGAATGAGCAGAATTGCTCCAGATTTTGTTGAATATTACCCTGAGAGGTTTGGCAAGTGTAAACTGTTATGTATGAAATTGCCTTACTTTAGCTATCTGCAATGGAAATCACAAATAGGAACAATTCAGATATCCAGTCCACCTTGAAGAAATGCATTATTTTAAATGTAGAAATTGAAGTACTTAATGAGAAATTTACTTGGCTTTGTTCTATCAAGAGCTATATGCATAGTATTTGGGAACTAGTAGCCTTTTAATATTTTTGTTAATGCTACATGCGTTCATGCAGTCATCTTTCCACATGCTTTTATTATTTGTCATTCTTGTTGCCTCAGATTTGGGGTAGCAAGCTTGTTAGGTAAGGCCCATTTCTTTGCTCTCTTCTTCAAGCAGGGTTCTTGGCAAATTTATGGTTTTGCTAAAATATTCTAAAATGTTAGAAATAGCTATATTAAACCTGTTGAGTAATTTGATAGCACTTTTCCTAAGTAAAGCAGAACTATGGTCAGAATCCCATGTGTGTTTTTAAAATTAAAAGGCCACATTCTCAAGAGCACTGAGATCGGGAGCTCTTTTCCTGCCTTGGAGCACTCTTGCAAATTAGTCTTTGTTCAGGGTTTAACACCTGAAAAGAGTGTAATCTGTACTTCAAAATTAACTATCCTTAATCATGGGGTTGTAACCCTCAATTACCACACCTGCTGAAGTTACTGGATGCAGGTACTTGTCAGTGACAAGATGCTGTGTACATTTTTTGCTTAAAATCTGTTATTTCCCAAGACATTTTCAAAGTTTGTCACAGAGTTTATTTGAGACAACTAGCGGAAACATGCACATTGATTTTGGTAAGAAGTGTACTTTTCTTTTTGACCCTGAGTCTCGCTTGTAGGTAGGAGACCTTGTTTCAGATGAGAGAAAGGGATGTGTTTAACTGAGCTGTGATACTTAGGTATGACAGAAAGCCGGGTATCACATGGCTCTGGTATGTGTTCTTTTTCAGAGGAAATATCCATGAGAGCTACATTTCTTTCCTTGTTTAACCATTCTGGCTGATTCCTCAGCCAGTTAAGCCTACTGCATTACATGACAATGCTGGAACATCATTTTAGATCTAAAACAATTGATGAACTGACTCATAACACTAATCATTTTAGGTCTGGAGTAATGTTCTGTTGTGCCATAATGAAGATGACTCAACACAATTTCTCCATGGAGAGCATTTAAGAGGATAAACTTTTACCCATAAGAAAGTTTTATGTGCTTTGCTCTTGCTTCTTAATTTAGGTTCCATGATACAAAAGACATGGAATTTAATTGAGTGTTAGTGTTCGTGGTTTTCTTCGTATCCAACTATTTACAAGGCAGAAAGAAAAAAAAAAACAAAACAAAAAAAGCAAATCAAGACACCAGAAATGCTGTCCCTAAATCCTAGGAGTACCTTACATTTTCATACTGGGAAATCACATTAAGCCACTCAGATTGCCAGTGTCCTTAGAGTCCTAATCAGATCTGCAGATAAATGTTATTATCTCATGCTCAGTAAGTAGCCACAATCAACTCTCATCCGGTCCCCTCTCAGTGAACCAGAGATCTTTCTTAACTACAGGCCTTTCTTTCTCATCTGTGATGGTAGAATAGTGGCTTTAAGTTAAAGAAAGGGTTGGAGTGTAGCATTTATCATATTTATAATGACTTCTAGTACTTGGACATTTTGGATGTGCCAGTTGATATTTAGCACTCAATTTCTAAGAAGCATACCAGCTCTTGCAAGTCTTTGCTTGCAGGGTGCACTCCAAGATGTTAGCTTGCTATCCATGGCTCATGGTAAAGCAATGACACCATGTGTCATGGGAGGTGAAGGGCAAAGACTGGTTCCTGAGACACTTGCCTAAGATTCAGATGAAGATTACAGGCCATTCCTAGCTTCTTTGAAATCCTTAGAAACTGTGGCATTAGTGTCATCACTAAACTTTGGGCTTCCTTCTGCCTCTCACTGGTACTGTGTGCTGTACTCCCTGGGGGTGGTATGAATTTTTTCCTGCCCCTGAAGATTAGGACTAGTCCTGAATCTTTACATTATGATAAATATTGATTATTTTTCACTAATATAAAAATCTTTAGCCATACTTCAGCTCTTTATTAATTTCTGTAATTTTATGGCATCAATCTTACACTCTAGGTGTTGCACAGCATTTCAAATATGTTCAGTGCAAAAAAGCAGAACTAGTTGAGCTTCCTTTTGTTTTAACTGATGCAGTTTCCCTCATGGTGCACTTGACCTAGCATGTCTGCCACTGCTTTGTAGGCCGGTTTCCTTTCACTCTTAATCCACAGCCCTGGTAAGATGCAATTTCATGGGAATTAGAAGACATTTTCCTAGAGGATGTAGCATGGTAGCAGAGTTATTTCATGGTTAGCAAGGAACCTCAAGACAGCAGCCCAGCTGGCTCAGCAGTACCCCTTAGCAATTGTGTTGTAATGGCTCCCCTGTCCCTGATCTTCACTTTCTGCTACATACACAGAGCCTCCAGATCCCGTGATGCAGATGACAGTGAGCAACATGTCCTCTTTCTTTCCTTCTAGCCCCTTGTGTAAAGAATCATAACAATTTTCCTCAAGCTGACATGGAGCAACCCAGGAGTAAGTACTGAACACATTTATTTCTACTAGTCAGTTGAGAGTCTCTTGTCTTCTTATTTCCCTGCTTTGAATTAAACCAGAAAGCTTAACTAGTGACCAGTGCAGTCACTTCTCATAGTAGATCCTTGAATTTATTGAGCACTTTGTGCTTTATAGTTAGAATAGGTTCCTACTTCAAGGAACCTTTCATCTTAAGTCAGACAGCTGCGATACAGGCAGTTTAAAAAATAAAAAAAGGAAGTGCAACATGGAGCTGAAAGGAAGAGCGTTGCAGAGACATGCTTAGTACTTCCCAGGATTGCTCCACACACTGCACTTCTGATTGCTCGGTGTTCAGACCTGTTCTCCAACAAAAACAATATGATTTGGTGCCAGCTGTGGTTCTGGGATGTGCAGAAGAAGAGAGAGCCGACTGACTTTATACAGGCCATGAAAGAGCACAGAAATGATGAAAAATTTAGAACACTACCAATCCATTTTTCCCATTTAGAATACTCCTAATCTCTTGGCCTGGCCATTATGTTGGTCATTATATTTTTTTAAGTATTTACCACTTGCCCCAGGTAGATTAAAATACAGATACAGAGAAGTTCAAAACCACGAAATAGCTACTCCACCAGAACCATCTGCTTAAAGATAATAACTCTAAATTAACAATAATGAATGCTGTACACATTTAGCATTCAAACCATCTGACTTGGCTGCTTGATTCAAAGACCTATGCCCTTTGTGTCTTCTAAGAGAGAAAATTTGTAGCATACCCGCAAGATTTATGAATTCCACTTCTGGTGGACTAAGGTAAGGAGTGAATTTCAGAAACAAAGATACCATAAGAAAGATATCATTTATGTCTTTAGAAAATAACATGGCCAGTTAAAGCTACACTGCCTAATAATAATAACAGCAACAACAAAAATGTAGGTAGCTAAAATTTCTTTAATAATACATTAAGCAGCTTAAAGTATCTTTAAAATGTGCAAAGATTGGAAAACTGGAATGTATAATCAGAATTCTAATTTTAATTATATCAAAGCCAGGATTTAATTTCCTCAGTACTGCAACATGAAAAATTAATGGTGTGATGAGTTTCTGCAGCAGCAAATTCTGGAACACATCATCCAGCAACTGTACACCTTTAGAGCTCTTTACTAAATGTGCTAAGTAGCACATTTAGACTGATGACATTTCCCCCCAAAGATGAATAAATAGAATGTCATAAAATGCTCTTTAAGACCTGCAAGCTCCATAACATTTAATTGCAGTGCTGAGGGAACTAATAATAACTCTTTGGCCTCTTTCTAGTGCTTCAAATTAACTTGTTTAGATTTTCCCCAGCACAAGTATGCTCAGGCACTGGGGAATTTTAAATACTTAGCCCATCTCAAAACACGATCATTCTGATTCACGTAATTAACTCTTAGCTTTGTAAAATTCTGATGATTGTAGTTATTCTGTGGGAAATGACTCTTTTGTCTTTGTACACTCTTGTATGTCTAAAATACAGTGGAAATCCAACACAGAGAGAGGCATCAAAGCCCCAGAGAGTGGAACTGTGGAGGAGCACAAAACAAAGTCAGTTTAGGTCAAACACTTGTCAGGTGTAGAAAGATCCATAACCCATGTCGTGCATCATTTAGTATTGATCATTGCCTTTTCAAACAAACATATTTCATCTATTCTCTTTTAGAAATCCAGGTAAAATTGAAGGAATAACAAGATGAATAAGCTGAAAAAATAATAGTAAAATTAAAATAAGTTGAGCTGAAAAAGCAATAGCAAACTATCCTGGGTTAATGCATTATTCATTGACTGCTTTTTAATGCATAAAAAAACCTCCAAGTTCCCAATGTATTTGGCCAATTTCTAGAAATAGCTTTTAGCAAATAGGATGCAGTGTTGGTTGTCAATCTGACTTCTATTTTTGATTTTGCTACTTGAACAGCCATAAGCTAGTTTGGAACTTTCAGGGACATTCAGTGTTCAATGGTCCAGTTCTGCTTCCATGAAGTCAGTGGTGTCATTGGCAGAACATAAAGACGTTATGGAGAATTCTGGGAAGTACAGTTTCGGCCTGCCAGTATCTCACTTTTAAGCTTTTAAATCTTCTCTTTCTCAGTATATGCTGTTATGTCTATGCACTTACAAAGGTGGACATAGTAACATTAGCCTTTGTGGATGTTCTTACTACAAACAAGTGGCCTGCCTATTTTCTCTGAGCTGGTATTCTTCCTGTATTACATCTAGCTATGTCTTTTTTTCTGTGTGCCTTATGCCATTTGTAGCTTTAGCTTAAGCTTCGCAGAGGACTTAAGCAACCCCATGAAAACTCAGCACTGTTGTGGACATGTAAATTTGTATAGATATGATTTTATACATATCTTAATAAAATTTTAATTACAAAAAATATTTCCTAACTACAATTCTTATAGCATGCTTTAATATGATCAAAAGACAAGAGTTGGGCTACCTTCTTAAGCTTGGTTGTATGTGGAGATAAACTTACAATAACTGTCAACAAGCTACTAGAAACAATGATTGATTGAAATGTGACAGATATTCACAGAAATCTCACTCATTAGGAAACATAATGGGTTTTATTATTGTTCCCAGGGGAAAGAAAAAAGTTCTACAGAGCACTCTTGAGGATTCAGAGCTACTAAGTTTGCAATGTCTGATGAAAGATCTTTAAATTCTATGGGAGTTTATAAATGAGCATAAAATGATACACAGTGAAACAGCCTTATTCCACCAGTGCCAAACATCTGCTGCATTACAGCCTCATGCAGGACAGTTTTGTGGCACTAAGTGAGCAAAGTATTTCTGGCCGTCTTTCCTGTGGGCTTTCAACAGCAAATGGGTGGATGGGACTCCACAGCTGGGTAGGGCAGCTATCATGGAAGACATCACTTAGGTGGGGGACATGGGGGGCACAATAAATTAGTCCAGGCAGGGGATACCTGCTGAAGAAAATTAAATCCTTGTGAATCTATGGGTGTTTAAGGAAGCTCATACATGTGTTCTATATTGAAGCATGTCATCTTCTTTATTTACTTGAGGCTAAATAGCAACAGCGGAGCTGTAGACAAGCTTGAAAAAAAAGGTGTTTGAAAATTGATTAAACCTTTTCTTTCTCTACTTCTTCCCTTGTGTCCTCACGCATTTTGCCATCTATTCTAGAATGAAAAACCTGCCCCAAGATATTGAATTTAGAGGTAAAATCCAAGCAATTGATAGTGGGATCAGGTTTACATTCCTGAGTTGTTTCATATGTTAATAGTATTTACACATCCAGTAAAATAAGACCTCAAATGAACCTTGTAGAAATCCTAACAAATGTCATGTATATTTCCTGCTCCTTTTCTTCTGTGTTAACTTGCTAACTGAAATCAGCAGTGACCTCTTCAACAGTTTTCAGAACTTGATGCTTTCAGCAGGTTGTATTATTATCCTAAATGCAGCCTGGAAGTCACCAGGCTCCTGAATGTGTCTGAAGATTTTCTTCTGTTCCTCAAAGACCTATATAGGGTTTCCAAAACACAAAATCCAGCATGTTCTCTGGTGCTTTGTTCTGTGGTAGGGAGCGTCAATAGGAGTACACGAGGTGATAATATTCTGTGTTTCTGGATACACCCCCCAACAGCTGCCCTTAGCAAACAAGACTGAGACAAATGGCGCAGAACAGGAATGAGTGGTGTATGTCAATTTGTAAGCACAATCAACATTACTGAGTTATGTTGCTAAAAAAACCCCAAACAAAAAAGTAAAAACAACAGAAAGAATTATGTTTCTGAGTTTCAGGGCCCAATTCTGTACTTCCAGGTGCTTAGATAGTGCTTAATGTTCCAAAATGGATTTATACTTTGCCTGTAGGGAAAGAGTGGAGTACTTCATTGCAAAGTTCTGTAAAAATCAGAGCAACATGTGAGTTTCTTCTGTGACTGCTCCAGAAAGCAGGATAATTCATCCAACTAAATATATATTTCAAGATAGTGAGTCCTTTTATAAAATTGTAAGGTAATAAATTTTCAGGCTCAAGACACAATAGGATGTTCAAATGCTAATACTGTAGTCTGAGTACCAAAAGGCGAGGAAGCCTAATGAGAAATCACAGAATGATAAGGTAATTCTGTGGCAGAAGAGAAATCTGCCATCTCATGCAAATGGAGAGGCCACACTGACCTCCTAAGTGTTTCATTTCAAGTAGGTTTATTTTGAAGGATGCTTAGACCTTGGCTCAGACTTTTCTGGCCATGGCAATTATCTAAAACAGTACATCTCTACAGCTGGGAATCACCAGGCACCACATCCTTATCAGATGGAAACACTGATGGTATGGTAGGCAGGAAAGACTCTCCATAATTGCTATCGTAAGGTGTAAAGCATTAAGCCTATTAATGAGATTTATTTTACAGAGTATCTTGAACCTTTTCAAGTGACAGCACTGATATTTTGTCAGATAAATTAGTAGAGAGACCAAATTAGCAAATGTTCCAAAGCTGAGAGAACTAAATAATTCTCTATCTAAACAGACTAAGCAATAGTCTTGTGTTTTGGGAGCATTTTAGTATGTTTCATTCAAGAAGCCAGTCTATTAAAGAAAACATTGATGTAAGACCACAATAAAAGAAGAGGAAATAGTACAGTAATTTAGATGTTGCAATAAATTTTCATGATATCTTTAACCCTGTAATAAAAGGTTTCTAGAGCACTATACACCGTGTTGACACAACAACGTAATTCAACAGGGAACTGCCATTGCTTAAGTAGGAGATACACAGCATGACCAGATGGGCCCACTACTACATCAACAAATAGAATACTAAGCTCGTACTGAATTCACCCTGCTTGCTATGCTTTTTGTAGGAAAAGAACAAGCACTGCAGGTAGGTTACATTTCCTAGCAGCTTTGCATATTATTTAAAAGACATTTATTTCCATTTGCCAGGAAGTGAATGGTTTTACTTCTCCATAACTAGGCATTTCCGGCACTTGTATATCAGCTGGGTTTTACCTGCAAAGATGGAAGACTTTATGTGAGTGAAATTAGTACTAAGTGATCTAGGAGTATGGGTCGGAGGCAATGGCAAATGTCAAGACTCTTAATAAAGATGTATCTTTTAATTTTGTTGTTCCTTAATGGCAAGTTCCTCCTTTATAACTCAGGATGACTAGTTTACAAAATCAGACTTGACTATGATTTATCTTGCTCTTTACCATATGCATCCGTGTAATTCTTCAGTACAAAACCAGGGGTGATAGCATACTTTTACTTAACATCTACTAGTGGACAGATGAAAAGACTTTTATTTAGTAAACGAGGCAGAAAACTGATGTGAAACTTCAAAAGTATTTTCACTTAAGGTGGCCAAAAATGTTAAGTTTCATTGCTCATTTTGTCCAGTTAGAAGCTGTTCTGTGCAAAATAAATAACCATTTTGTATCTCTCCAACAATTTGCCTATCTAACTAGAGTTTTGTCATTGTAGAAGTTTTTAGAATGGTTAAGTGTTGAGTGTTTAGATTACATTTTATATTATTTTCCTGGATATAACTGTTCGCTACTTCGTTAAGTAAGGAACTGGTTTTTGACAGATCATGTGGACATAATAGATATATGGTCAAATGAAGGGAATGTTGGGAACTAGAAATGGTCCTGTCTCAAGGGGTCTGATAAACCTGTCATAGTGTTATGCCAGAAGGCAGTAATAGATTATCTATTCTACATAGCAGGTGCCAATATATTCCAGCCATCCATGGTATTGCTCCTAATAATACATGTTCAGCAAAGCATGTCCACTGAAAGTGTATTGAATCCTGAATAGGGCTTTGCCAAAAAGACGTAACAACTGTGCCAGTGACTGACTATTTGCAGCAGGAAAAATATTTGCAGGTTACAATTTTTTGTTTGCAGGTAGAAGTGTATTGTTTTTTCCCTACTTTTCACTGCTTGGTTGATACTACTGTAACAGTACTACTGAAGCTGTTAGAATGCTGTAATCAGGACTTTTTTTTGTCAAATGGAAAAGATTTTTTAATTTGTGTCTCCCAGCACCGCCCCCTCCCTTTATAAGGCAGCTTTTTAGATTCTGATAGTTTTTGTAGATCTCTTCCACAAGTTTTTCAGGTCCTCAGCCTTGTTCCTGAAATGTGGACACAAGGCTGTGTCATACTCTAGGATTGGTCTCATGGCAGAAATACAGATAAAATTGTGCTTATTCTTCTACAGCACGTCTTGATAAATAGAATTATAATATAGCCCAGGTTGGAAGAGACCTCAGAAGACCATCTGATTCAATATTTTGTGGGAAGAAGAACTTGGATGAGATTATCTAGCATCCTGCCCAATCACATTTTGAAAACTTCCAGCAACAGGGACTCTACTATGTCCGTGGGGAGATTGTTCCATTGAATGATCCTACTGTGACCGAATTCTTTCTTATGTTGAGCTGGAACCTCTCTAGGTGTAATTTGTACCTATTGTTCTTTGTCTTCTCCATGCGGCTGCTTGTGAAGAGAGAGCTCCATCCTCTTTGTAGCCACCCTGTAAGTACTGGAACACTGTGATGAGATCCCTGATAAGCCTTCTCCTCTCCAGAGAGAAAAGAACTAACTCCTTCAGTCTTTCATTATAAGGCAGGTTGTCTAGCCCTTTCATTATTTTCATAGCTCTTCTTTGAGCCCTCTCCAGACTGTCTGTGTCTTTCTTGAAATGCAGGGATCATGACTGGGCACAGTACCACTCCAGGTGTGGTCTGACTGATGCTGAGAAAAGTGGTAAGATCACAGTTCTGTCTCTGCTAGTAATGTCCCCGTGGATGCAGCCCAGGATTTGATTCACCTTTATTGCTGCAGCAGCACACTAACTTGTGGTCAGCTTGTTGTCCAGCAGGACCCCCAGATCCCTTTCAGCAAGGCTGCTACCCAGCCACACAGATCCCATCCTGTACTGGGCTCTTTTGTTATGTTATCCCAGGTGCAGGACTTTGCACTCATATTTTTTAAAATTCACACAGTTCTTGCTAGCCCACTCTTCAAGCCTGTCCAGGTCTCTCTGTGAGGTGGCTCTCCCTTCTGACACATTCATCTCACCACCTGGTTTGCTGTTATCAGCAAACTTGGTGAGAGTGCATTCAATCTGTTCATCCAGGACAGTGCGAGGCCCAGTATTGATCCCCAGAGGATCCTGCTTGTAACAAATAAATCTGGGGTGCACACATGTGCACTCATCTTATGCTGATAGAGTCACCTGAGTACTTGTATGAGTTGCAGGTACATTGAAAATACCCCCCAATAAGCACTTTTGAGAATTATTTTTACATCCCGATGTTAAAAATATAGTTTTTGCAGCTGTTGATCTGTCTTTTCTTGAGCCCTCTTTTTATTTTTCTGAATGTATAACCTTCAAAACGTTTTTGAGAAGATTTTTCAGGAAAATTGATTTTTTCTTAAATTTTTCTGACTTTGCCTTTCCATACCAATCTTCTAAATATTTTTTTTCCATACCTACAGCTGTATATTCAGGGAGAGTGATATACAGGTGTCTTTTCCCTTTTGATTTAATGATGAACAATAATTTATGACTGTGAAACTGAAGTTACGTGATTTTGCTTTGAAACTTCCAATGAAGTGAAATCTATAACCTCCCTGAGAAGATATTAGAATCTCTAATTACTCTGACAGTTGTCAGACTGTGCTTCATTTCAAAGTCAGACTTATCTAACCTCAATTTCAATCTCTGAGTTTTGTCTTTGTTAGCAAGTTTCCATGTCTAAACATCTAATACAAAGTTAATGAATCATTCATTATAATCTAACTGTAACACTGTATGTTTACTAAATAATGGGGGTTTTTCTCAGAAAAAGAACTTTAATATCAAAAATCAATTCTATTTTCTTCTCCATAGTTTGTTTAATCTCACCTAGACTACAGTAATAACTTGAAATTTGAATACATAGAAAATCTTGTTTAAAAACATTTAAAATCTGTCATTTTTTACCCTCATTTGGTCATCTTCATCTCACATCTCAAATGGATCTAATGTGTTTTTCTTCCTTAGTGCTTTCCTCCTCTTCTGTAACTTAGTGATCATTGAGAGCACTATTAATACCAATTGTGAAGGAAAATGAGAACAAGAACAGTAGAAGGGAGAGAATACTTTCTTCAGTCTGGAGGCTGTTTTTTTGCCAGTAACAGTGTGGTTTAGTGCTCCATGGCACAAATATGTACAAAAGTCATACAAGAGCCTTCTTTATCCCTGGAAGAGTGGTCTCTTAGATTATGTATGGTTTTGTACTGGACTGTGTTGACTGTAAGCTCCTTGGTGTATCTACAAGATCTTGTCCAAAATTCAAAACTATTTTCCCTGCCAAGTAGCCCACACGCAGTCAGTGACCACAAAACCACATAGATCCTGTTGTAATGAGTAATTTGAATCTTACGTTCCAATACCCATTACTCATGCTTCCCTAGCATCTTTGCCTGTCTTCTTAGTGAGAGTTAGAAAGATCTCATATGTGGTGCAAAAACCCGGCAATCAGGAGGTGATAACTTGATTGTGTACATGAACTGTTGTGATCAAAACTTTGCTATTTATTTCAATGAACATATATGTTACCATAAGGTAGTATGATTATCATAACTCAGGAGGTAATGTTGGGAGTCGTGCTGTAGATACATTACTCTATCCGTAGTAGTTGCTTTCATGCAGAATAAGGCAGACTGATTGTGTTAATATCTTCTATGAAAAGTAATAGTAACAAGGTGGCTACCAAATTAATTTCTTCCCTATGGTGATTACAAGTTGCTCTGCAGCACAATAGTAAGATATATTCCCTGTGCAAAATAATGACATATAGAAATGGAAAGTTTGAAAACTTAACAAAAGTGATACATAACTGAGAGCAGGAAACATTGTGTTTCTTTCCTTTCACTCCCCCATGACTTGAATACTAAATTTTGCTTTCAAAATTTGTGAATGTCTCCAGTCAGCAAGTCTTAAAACTACGGTGTGATAGACAGGATGGGTGAAGCACAGAAAAGGGCTTTTCTCTCACCTGCTAGTACTGCTCTCTCTTCTTGTTGAAAGGTAGTTAGGTCAAATTTTATAATCCAAGTTTCTTCCAGAGTTGAGGCAGATTATATAAAATCTGTAATATTTGAAATTTCTTTGTTATAATTAATATGAGTATTTGCTGATGGAAACGTGTTATGATATCTGCTTTTTTTAAATACAAATTTAGAAGGTCTGTGATTTAATGCTGTAACTATTAGCAGAAATGCACTTTTCAAGATTGTTGGAGTTTTAGGGCATTGTACATAAAGGAAGCCAATTAGCTGCTGAATAAGAGTTCTGGCAGGCATTTGCTATCATGAATGCAGTGATTTACTTTGCCTCCAGTTTCAGTTTTATCCTTTGCTGCCTTTATTTCATTTAAAAGAAACAACCAGACTCCTGAGGCAACATTTTCAGATGCAGCTGTCCATTCCTGCCATAATAACCATTAGTCTGAATGACGCAGAACAGAAGGTAGAACAAATGCATAAATACTTTTTATTGTAAAATAGAATTAATCTAGATTCAGACTGAGACAGGGAGATTAACCTGAAGGAAATAAAGAAATTAAGATTTCACCTATTGAAATTACATTTCAGTTTGTAAATAACAAGTGAGGTAATAAGAGGTCCATGCACAGGCCTGTTTTCTACGAACTACAGGACGCAGCTAGTTCTCACTGCTTTTTCTAAAATATGCTTGATAAAACAAAGCTATCATTCTCATTATCTCATTTGAGCCATTGCATTTTTAAAAGAGTTGGCAGTAGAAAGACTGGTTTTAAAAATAGTCAAGACACATGCCAAAATCTTGTGTTCGTAAAGCAAATGCCAAGCGCCTTATTTGCAGTGAGGAGACAGGGCCTGTGGGAGAGGATGTAGCCTGGTTTTTCGGCGTGAGGCAGCCTATCAGAAAAGGTGCCTAATAGCAAAGTCTGGAAAAGTATGTTTGCCTTTCCTTTCATTGAACTCTAAGGAACAAGACATGTGGCTTGTTCTTTTCCTCCCATAATGCCTTTTTACTTTTAGAAATAAAACGTACAATCCCCCACCTCAGAAGAACATCTATAAAAAATGCTAGTTGTCTTCGGATAAAAATACTGTGCCCTTAAAGTCTGATGCTGCTTAATTGCAGACCTTGAGATAGTCCTGATTATAGAATAGTTACAGATGCAAATCTTAAAGTTCAGACTGTAGCTTGAAGGAGATAGACAGCTAACGTGCAGCAACTTGTTACTCTTTGTGGTAATTTGTTTGTGTGTTGAACTTCTGGATTTTCAAAACAATCTGGAATTTTAATGGAAGTGATATACGAAATTCCTTAGACTGATCTGAGATGGGACAGTGGACCTTTAGGTATTTTCCCCAAGTGTGACCGAAAAGCAACCTTACTCACAATAGCTCTTCCTGTCTTGACACAACTCCCAGTTGCTGTGGGGAATAGTTGGCAGGGTGACATCCTGGTGTCAGAGCAAACTCACAGAGCCACAGAGTGAAGCCTTCTGACCGATACCCTCTCATTTCCGAGACTCCTTATGCTTGTGGTCTCAGAGTGACACAGTGGTTTGCACTTTGGCAAGTAGACTAAAACATTACTGGGTTGTAGCTCAACATTATTACCAGTGCACCTATCTTTGTGAAAACATGCTTTTACTGGCAGAAGCACTGGTATCTGCATCCAGATTATTAATAAAAAGTCTGATTATCATTGGAGAACCACAGTCCTTATAGTCAACTAAAAACATCCCCATTCCATGTTTATTTCTCAGTAACATCGACTTTGATGTCTATCAGTTAACTTTCTTAAACTGCTTATTTGGCATGTTAAAGATATTGCATAGTGTTATTTTTAACAAGAATGTTGTGCAGTACGAGGTCAAACAGCTTATGGTAACTCCAAGCATGTTGCCTCTGTGTTATTCCTCAACCAAACCTGCAGTCTGATTGGTTAAAGCAGTTTCGTTTGACAAGATCTATTTTCTATAACATGATGTTTACAAGCAATAATTATATTCCCATCCTTTCATCTTTTATCTCTTGCATTCCATATTAACTCATCTCCTACTTCACCTGGATTAATCAGGTGGTAAGTATTTAGGTCATTTCCCTGCTGTTGTAAATAACTGCACATTAGCTGACAACCTGTCCCTGGTTTTGTAAGATAAATTTAAAACTAACATTAGTGTGATATGCGTGGCTAGCTCATTTAGGATTCTTGAGTGCAAGCCCTCCTAATTTTAAGAAATTTATTTCCAAAGATGATGCTGAACACATTCTCCTTGATAACCCATGAGTTGGACAGGACTTTATCTCCTTTCCTGTACCCTGCTGTTTTCTAAACACGCAGACACACAAAATACACACAACAAATATCAGCTGTTCTGCCTTTTCCGGATAATTCCTGCTCTGTGTACTGATACCACTGCTACAATATTTTTTTCCTAAACACTTAACCTACTCTTTATCCCTTTGTGTCAGGGATTTACATCTGAACTCTTAACATTACTCCTGCATTTTCACTCCTTCTACATTGCCATTTTTGGTTATTCATTACTTTTTATTTTTCTAGTTCTAGTTTCTTCTTTTATGTTCCTGATTTGCTTTACCATGAGTAGCCGTCATTTTTTCGTTTCTGACTATAGTCAAGTCATCTAATGAAGTCATATTCTAAAATCTTCATATTTCATTTTGGAATATGAATGCCTCCACTTTTTCATTCAGTTTTTTTTTTCCTCAGTGTTAAGTACTTCATTTCTGACTTCTGAGTTTTTCATTGATCTATTAAATTTACACTGAAATCCAAACAATCAAATGGCTTTGTCGTTTAACTCTTTACTTTGAAGACAGAGGAAATGCTGCAATCAAGATTTGGGTGTGAATGTCACCAAGGTTTGTATGAGTTCATGTCATATATTGTACTCTATTTGCCATAATAGAGCAGACACACCCTAGGCAGAAATAGTTTTGAACAAATGTGGTTGTGTGTCTCTCCCAATGTCAGTGCTGTAGCACCTCTGGTGCATGCCATAATCTGAACGTTAGCTGTCCTATCTCTTCAAGCCCTGGAAAGAAGAGGTGCCCAAAATAGCTGGTTAATATTCAAGGATCACCTTCTCCAGGCTCAGGAGCCATTGCATGGAAGTCAGGCAAAAATGCCAGGAGGCGTGCATGGAAGAACAAGGAGATCCTGGATAAACTTAGATGCAAAAAGGAAGCCTACAGAAGGTGGAAGCAAGGACAGGTAGCCTGGGAGGAATAAAGAGAAATTGTCCGAGCAGAGACTGGGAGAGCAAAGAACCACCCACTGTAGAAGAAGATCAGGCTTGAGACCATTTAAGGAACCTGAAGGTGCACAAGTCCATGGGACCTAATGAGATGCATCCACAGATCCTGAGGGAAGTGACGGATGAAGTTGCTAAGCCACTATCCATAATTTCTGAGAAGTCGTGGCAGTCCGGNAGAGAAATTGTCCGAGCAGAGACTGGGAGAGCAAAGAACCACCCACTGTA
>VZSC01015211.1:0-16154 GCA_013398225.1 Steatornis caripensis
TTTACTGACACAGTTCACATATCTCTATTATCCTAGTGCAAGCTTTGTGCTTCTCCTTCCCGATTCCGTGTGTTTTTATACTTAAATAGAAATCACATTTCTTGGTGATTACATTAGTTCTCATTTGGACCCCCAGTAGTACTTCATCCAGTATTTTTAAGCAAATGGTCGCGTGGTTTTAACACTGTCTCCCTGACTAGTGTATTTAGGTAGGCTATAGCTGCAAAAAAAAGTACAGAAATCTAAATAAAAAGAAGTTTATGACAACAGCAGTTCACTAAAGCATCTTGATTCGCCTAGGCCAGTCTCGTGAAGCACATCGCATGGGACCCGAGGTAAATCCTGGGCTAAATGTTGTGAACATGTGCCCTGTATCCGGGTTTGAATATTTCAGCTCAGTTACATCTCCGTGACGGACAAAAGCATCCAGACAACCGACACTTCTGCTCCTCACGCCTGGTAAAACTGTTGGTGGGATCCAGGTTTAGGCAGGACCCAGAGCTGCCTCGCGTGGCTTGTCTTCTTCTGGGTCACGCAGCTTAGTTCTAGACGTTGAGCGGAAGTGGCTGTCTACCCCCTCAGGGACGGGGTTACAAGCTGGGGTTTTTTTAATGTCGCTATGCAGCACAGTCCATAATCTGCACCAGTATCACCAGTAACGGTTGAAGGAGGTACCCGATGGATGTATCTTGGCTAATGTGATTTGGCAGCACGGCGTTTTGGTGAATACACAGCGTCTTGAGTCTTTGAGGACCGGTTTCGCAGGTTTCCAAACACGATCGTGAGGTGTGGAAATATGAATTGTTCAGAAGCTGTAAACGAATTATTTCATTGAACACTGGCAGTTTTATTAAAAAAAAAAAGAAAGAAAAGTAAAAAAGAACAGAAAAATTATCAGTCTGAGGAGCAAACTGAGGGGGAACAATCTGTGAGTGTTCACCAGCCTTGGACCCACCTGCAGCCGTGGCAGGTACAAGCTTGTGCCTTTTGTAGTTGCTTCTGT
The DNA here is from genome assembly GCA_013398225.1 of Steatornis caripensis. Taxonomy (NCBI): domain Eukaryota; kingdom Metazoa; phylum Chordata; class Aves; order Caprimulgiformes; family Steatornithidae; genus Steatornis; species Steatornis caripensis. The sequence continues at coordinate 1,004 of VZSC01015211.1, forward strand.
CCAGGGGGGTGAGAAAGATGCGGTTTAACTTCTGTAGGTGCTGAAGAGCTTTTTGTGCCTCTGCAGGAGGTCTGGTTTTGTGTTTCTGAACCATACTTTTAATATAGAGCTTGGTCTCGGTGCGTTTACTCAATGGTCAGAGAGGAGGATATGCGCTGTAAAAGAAGGCGCTGTTAGAAGATCCAGGTCCCAGTTGTGAGCCACGCTTGCTACAGTCGGTTATGCAAATCCTGGATTTGGGCACAAGAAGTAGCCCTACGCCCAGGTCTGTGGACTTAAGAGATCTATCTATGTGCTCTCTTGCACCATATAAATTGCATGTTTTCTGCTCTCTAATGCAAGGTTATTTCTGTCTTTCCTACTTTTACTGGGATAACGATGTTCTCGGTTGATATTTTCCACTACGGCGTGTAACACTGCAAGAATATCTTGATTTTTAATTCTGGAACGTAGAGTGCTTACATTAGTGTCTTTGGACAGCACTCCTGAAAATACCACGGTTTATTCGAGAGGCAGCCTGCTTCTTTAGGAAAAGACACGATGCCGTAGATGATTTGCAAGAAATCTGCAACGAACCCCCCGCCCCAGCCGTGGCACCGCGGGACAGACTGCCGCGGGCTCTTGCTCACCACGTGAAGCTCTTGGAGCGGTCTGTGCCAAGTAAACTTGTTTGAAATGGTCAGAAACCACCCATACGGTAAAATATGGTCTCGCCTCTCTTTACCGATAATTGAGTATGTAGAAAAAGACTTTGCAAAAAACCCGTGAACTGTGTCGGTCCACGGGAGGGACCGTCCTGCAGGAAGGGCAGAGACGGGCTCGCCCGAGTCCCCTGCCCTCCGCAGCTGGCAGAAGGTAGTGGCAAGGCAGAAAAGAGCAGGAGCAAACAGGTAAGGCGTGCGATGCTTAAAAGGATGTACAAAGAGAGGCAGGGCCAGACCTCAGCGTCTTTCCCGGGAGTAACAGAGCACTGTAACCTCAGGCTAAAAGACAGACCAGTGAATCATAATAGGGGGGGAAAAAAAAAAGTGTGGACATTTTTAAGTTAAGCTTTTAAGAATAAATACATCTGTAGAAGGCGGCATAAATCAGCTGCCTCTCTCCCGCTCCCTTCCTCCCCCAAACACTCGGAAAAGTGATTGGAAACGTTTGGGTCTGGGAAAAAAAGAGAAAGCTATAAGTGCTTTTGCTTTCTTTTTTTGCCAAATCATGCAGAAGACGCTGGCAGCTGCAAAGATTCAATTATACACAATGCAAAAAATAATTTAAAAAAATAATGGCACTTGAAAAAAAATTGCCTCTCCAGAAATTGCGTGGAACAATAAATCTGTTAATTAGCTAATTAATATTCAATTGGGGTCAGTGGGCTTAATAGAACCTTTTTCTGAGACCCAAGAAATTTTCCAATCACAATGTTAAGTCTGCCCACTTTCATTATCATCTAAGCGCAGGCAGCCCTTATCTGGCCGCCAGGCGCCCGGGAACAATGCAGCACCATTATCATCTCGGCGCAGCGGGTGCGGGTACCACAGTTGGATGTTGCAGGCTGTGAAGTAAAAATGCTTGAGCATTTAGGGTAATTGATATATGGGTTCTGCTGTATTGTTTAGGGCTGTTTGTTTGCTCTACTGGTATTTGAGGCAGCCGAGCATCAGAAGATTGGTTTTCATTGGTTGCCATTTTTTATTTATTTATTTATTTATTTTTAACAAAATTGATGACAAGTTGTCAGTGCGGGACCCGGACCCATAGCACCCGTCAAGTCCTCCCCACGGTGCAAGGGCTACCGTCAGCCAGGTACGCACGGAGGCGCCGGGGCAGCGCACTTCCCATGCCCTCCGCTGGACCTTGACCGGCAGAGACACTGCGGTAACGCTCGCCTCTGCGAGGTGGGCATTTAAACCCACATCACTATAAAAAGGGACACATTTAAACCAGTGTTGCTATAAAAAAGGACAAAATGCAAGACCTGTGTTATAAATCGTGGTAGCTGCTTTTATTTGTTTTTCCAAGGGACTGCCGCTTTCTGCTGTAAGACCTGCTCTCCATTTCTTCCCTTGCTATCAAGGTACGGAAGGGAGAGTTGTAGGGTTTGGGTCCCCTCACTGCCCCCCAGGTCAAGACGACAACTTTTGGCGTTCACTGGACTGAATGCCGTTGTTTATGGTATTCCACAACATTTCATAAAACAGTCCATGACCAAAATTACATTTGTGGTTTAGCTGGTAGTAAATCCTCCAGGTTAGCTCAGAAAGGCCATCTAGGTCCAAGCGGTTTGACACTGAGTCCTTAAATCACTGTCCCAGGCAGGCCCCTGACGTCTACCGTGCTCTTCTGATGATTAGGTTGTAAATGAAAAATATGGTTGGCGTCAACTCTACGGAATGGGGATGTGATCTACAGGACATACCTGCCCCTCCGCTTCTTCACCATGCTTCATCTCCACGCACTATTGTAAGTCACACCAAAGAGGGTAAAAGTTACCCGAATGCTTTGCAGTTGTAAAGTTTCTCAAAAACCTTCTCTGTCAAGGAGGAACTCTTCTTTTCCCCTCTTTGCACGGCTCCCTCGCTGGCCCTAGGCGTGTGTGGGCCATGATCTCGGAGAGCTCAAGAAGAGGGAAAGAAGTTTTTCACTGGAAATTTGGACACTGGGAAATCCCTTTTCCTTCCCTCTTTCTCCCTTTCCCACGAAGGATCGCTGTTGCCACTGTTCAAGGGAGAATATGATGACTTCAAAAGAAAAATTGCGACTTTTGCAAGTATTTCCCAGGTGACGTGCCCGTTGGTTATTTGTCTCCTTAACTTAGAAACTAGAGACTCCTGGTTATGGATGGTTTATCCCCAAATCTGCTGGAAAAGAACATTTCTGGATGATCTCTTGCCGGTGAAGCAATAGGTTAAATGATTTACAGGCGCTGGCCTTTCTTGGTGGCAGCTCCTCTGCCTGGTACACCCCAAGGAAGTTTTCTCCCGGAGCTGTTAGGACGCGGGTGTTTCTCAGAGAGGTTTCTAGTGGGGACGAGAGGGTGCTGTACGCAGGGGGCACTGTCAGCCCTTCCAAGCCGCCAGCCAGATGCTTGTATTTTCACTTCCGTCTTGCTGTGTTGTTTTTAGTTAGCTTGTTCAGCCCAACTTCATAGGGCTCATATATTTCATTTCAAGGGCGCAGGCTGAGGAGGGGGAAATCAAAATTTTTTTTTTTCTTTCTCCTTCAACTTTCTTGCAAGTCACTGGACTATTATACTTATTTCCCGGCTAGCCTATGTCCAATTATTCTGATTAGATCCCGCTCGCCACCTCTCCGCTATAGCGTGCGCACATACCCTAAACCTTAAAAGCAAAATAAAAGCTGCTATTTGGTATTTTCATAAATGAAAAGATGTTTCAAGTATTGGGAGACACTGAAAGAAATTCTGCAGTTTGAAGATACTTCAACTTAACTACTAATTGCAGAGGACCAGTGGGCGTAATTTTGGCACTATATTAGCTTTGCCACTCCATGAATAATTTGCATACAAAATGCTTTATTTTGGCAATCTATTAAAGAGCTATACAGTATTTGTGGCTTATCGCATTCACGCAGGAAGCAGGATCCTTGGCCATCTCGTTAAATTCTGTTGATGCATAACAATTTAAAGCATGGCACAAGCTGGTATGACATTTAAAGATGCCTTCACTTAATTATATTACACAAATATTGGGTTGTTTATCCTTGGGAATAAAGTCTTTTTGAAGTCAAAGTTGGCATGCGTATAAAGGAGTAAATTTTAACTGATCCCTCAAGTGGGCCTCCTAGCTGCAAATTGGGGTTCTTGCATTTTTTAAATTATTTGTGATAAGAAGCATTACACTTTGAATGCAGCCACTGGAGTTTGTTCGGGGCTCGCCCCCTTCTCTCCACTGGAAAAGACGCTCTTGAGCAATAAATCGTTCACATGAAACCAGAGGAGTTAGGTGTAGGTTGGGGGGAGGGGGAGGGATGGGACAAACAGTGGCAGTTGTAACAGTTTGCAGCTGTAAAAAAACCCTCACTTTTGCTTTCAGCAGGAGGAAAAAGTCATGTAGCGGTGTCTATAGACTGCCTGCATAGAAGCGGTGGGGAAATGAGGGCAAAAGAAAATTTGATGGGTTTTTTTATATCCCCAGAAGGATAATCAGCACGAAGGAAACACTGGGGTCTGGATTTCTTTGTAGATAGTAAATGGAAAGGCTGCGAATCTAAAATTCACATTGTCCGCTTTAGTGAGGTGATCGCATTTCCTTCAGTGGTAAAGATACTTTTATATATATATCACACGCAGAAGCTGAAGGGAAAAAGACCAAGAGCAGGCTGGGCAGAGGGGTCTGCAGCCCAGTAAAAGGCATATACGTGGAGATCCGAGATGAGGAAAATTAAAACGCGCATTTGCCGGTGTTGGGAAGAAAGCGTGACCATTTTGCTCAGCAGATGATGTTGTTAGTAGAGAATAGATGAATGTTTGGCTCACTGGACAGTAAAAGGGAAGGAGCGATGCGTGAGGAAAACCCTCGATTGGAGCAGGAGCTTTCTTCCACTTCCTGCCCCACTTCGACCGGCAAAAAAGGGAAAAAAAAAAGAAAAAAAACCCCAAACAACCTGCCCCCAACCCCTCCAAAAAACCAAAATCGAGCAAAAAACCCAAACCAGGGACCAATCCTACCTAACCTTCCTTGTAAGCAAATGAGATGACCCCCAGGTCCGGACAGACCATCACCTAGAGGGTTACTGCGCGGCACCTGAGCTGCGTTTAACAGCCTTGTGTCCCTTTCTGAGCTTAATCTTTAGAAGCAAAATGTAGTGGCTTGAAAAGCCTTTATGTTGTTGGGTTGGGTAATCAGAAATGGTCAGCTCACCCGGTTCTTGCATAATGTAGGAAAAATATATGGGATTTCATTCTCATCAAAAACAGTCCTACAGAAGGCATTCACTAAACACAGCTTGGAGTGCTGGGTAGTCTGGGTACTTACAACTAATAGTTTTATTCTCTGGTTTAGCCGAGAGATTCCCTTTCATAGAAAAACCAACTGTATATCTCATTTTTAGTATAGTCGTTCAGGGCATTTGAAGGGTTTTAAGAAAACTGGTATATATATATATATATATATATATTTTAATTCTGCAGTTTCTCTTCTGCCAGATGCAGCTCTGAGCTGCAGTTCACCCAGCAACTTCTTTGCCCCTAAAGTCTCAAAAAGCTGAAAAGAAGGGCTGGTCCAGGCATGGCGGCCTCCTCTCCTTCTTACTTGTACTTTGCAAAGCTGCGTCGCTGTAAATACACGCAGGCCAGGGGGAGTTGGCACCGTTGCGCCGGAGACAGGGCCGCTCCTTTCACTCAGGGAGAAGTCTGGGTCCTCAATCTACTTTTGGCTTTGTTGTTTCCCCCTCTCCTAGTTAATTAACTAATGAGCTGATGTGAAATAATTTTATATCTCATGGACTATGGATAAAATCAGTGTTAAGTATATTAGCAGTTAGGAAAATAAGAGGATGTTAGGAATCCTTACGTCCAATTAAGTACTACGATTTAAATCACTGTCCTCCCATTATCCTCAATTTCAATCTATAACTATCCCTTATCGATGACTGATGTGCACGGATGCACTCCTGGAGAAGCTACACCGTGTCTTGGCCCATGTGCCAGCACCGTGGGAGAGACCGCGCACACGCGCTACGTCCCAAGCCCCAGCCAGACTGAGGCACCGGGATGTCTTCAGACACAGGAGTCTCCTTAGCCTAAACCTCGTTGATTTTTCGTAACATTTAAGAGCCCCAGCTTCATCCTTAGATCACGGCGGCTTTGTGAGTGTCGGCACAACTGGTTACTGCCGGTGCCTGCGGCCAAAAGCGCGGGGATGTGCTCCCGAAATGGGCACGTGCGGAGCTGGGTCTGAGTGCGGCCGATGTCCCCAAGCGGTACGGCCCCACCGAGGTGGCCTGAAAGCCCAAGTGGGACTGCCCTGGGGTGCTCTGTAAGTGAGCTAGGCACGTCTATAGCTTTTAAAATCTGGCTTTAAGGCTTGGGTTCTCGAAGTGTCGTGGCACCTGCCTTTAATTGGTTATGGCATTTCCAGTGACCGGAGCGCGGGTGAGCAACTCCCACCGGTGTAATTTTTTATCGGGAGCTGGACATCACCTAATTTTAAGGATCTGCACTGAAGGACTGGCTCAAGTTACTGTCTGAAAGTACGGGAGTATTTTCAACCGCTCATCTGCCCTACAGACGATCAGGAGACTAATCTGTTACTAAGAGAAAAAGGCACTAAATTTTAGTCCTTCTAAGTAAAAAAAAAAAGTACGTTCTGCACAGAAATATTCTTAAGTATCGGAGAGGAAAATCTTGCTTAAACGCTGTGCTTTGCAGCAATGCAGCGAGGCCTCCCCCTGCAACAGCTTCCCACACAAATTAAACAGCATTCACATCTACCCTGGTAAACAGCATATCCTTTACTGTTTATACCAAGTGCAGCCCTAATATTTGTCTTGCACTTTCTATTCATCGTGAGATTCGGATGAATAAATTTTAGCTTCATAGTAAACATCTCTCGGAGTTAATGGACCAGCAGCGAGGCTGCTGAGCTCCAAGCCGCACCAGCAATGCCAGCAGCTCCCAGGGAATTACTTGCAGGTGCAGGTACTTGGCAATGCCCAGGGCTTGCCAAATGCAGGCGGTAATGACTGGCATAAAAAGTTTGGCCGGCGCATTAGATGAACAGGGCACGCTGCAAAGCCACAGCTCGCAGATCTCCCGTCCCCAGTTCGGCGGCAGTTCCACCAGTTACGCGCCTGCAATCGGGACCAGCGCCTCATCGCTGTGCTTGTAACGCCCTGAAAAGCAGGGGCTGCACAACGCGACGGTCTGCTGCACAGCCTAAGGACGTAACAGGGATGACTGGGGAAAGCCAGGAAAACCTGCAGCAGCAGCTCATACTCATTAATAACTTTTTTGGGGTTTTCCTTTTCTTTTCTTTTTTTAATTTTTTTCTTTCTCTTTTTTTTTTACCACTTAATGTAAAACTGAGAGCACCAATTTTTGTAGCTACATCAACTTTTAGTCAAAAGAAGTTAGGAAACACAAGACATACGCACTGATATTGTCGCTGACGTGTGAGCCTACGCCCCCAGCCCTCACAGCCGTACCTAGTCGAAAGGTGCCTGTCCTTTCCAGGTTTTCCACTCCTACGAGGCACGTCCATGGCATGATGGTGCAAGCCCCAGCCCTCACAGCATCAGCTAACCGCCTTTTCTCTATGCATTCCCCAAAGCGTAACCACGTACGTGAGCAGAACCACAAGCCTGAGAGTCAGCGCTCGTGGCGGCCGGGACCAGAGCAGCACGGAGCGGGTAGGACAGGCGGGAGGTGTTGAGCGGGGAGGCTGCGTGGGGAAAAGAAACACGAGGCGACTGCCAGACCACGCGGCTGCTCTGATCTCGCGCTCTTCAGGGGCTTTTCAGTTTCAGTGGATGACGCCTGATTTGCAGGTGGAATTTGGGCCTTTGGGCTAATTTTTCTTAATCTTACGAGGTCTCCTGAGAGACTTTTAATGGGAACTCCGTGTTAACTGTCCCTACAGTTGCACATCCAAAGATCATTTAAACTTGAACGTCTTCTCAGCCTTTATCATAGAAAAGCATAAGCTACTGTTTCCACCCTTTTCGCCAAGTCCTTGATTCTTCCTTCATCCCTACGCTGTTGCAGCTGCAGTGCCTGTCTTTGAGGCCGTCTCCTCCTCTTACGGGTTCTGAGAGCAGGGCTTTCTGCAGCAACACGTACTTGTGTCGTTCCTCCTTTTCTCGCTTGTGGGAATCACCTACCAGCAGCAGAATACTATCGTGCCCAGAGGCCTCAACCAAGCTCTAAACGTATCAAACTGGGAACCATAGCTGAAGTCCTCGCAGCAATTGGAGGCACGCAGCCAAACACGCACACAAAAAAAGGCACAGAGAGGTTGAATGGCTTAAGTAAAGACACGTGGAGAGTAAGTAACTGCCCCAGAAATAACAAGTGCCCTGTGACCTTCGTTAATGTTCTGCTCTTTGATCTGCCTGTCTTCTGGTGCCTACTCCTTACTGGCGCTGCAGAGGGGTGGATGTGCTGTACGGAGCTGGGCTGTCCATGCCTTTCTTGCACGAGTAGAACGGCTTTTGAATCGCACCCCAGAGTAGGCTGGCTGCGCTTCGGCTTGGGCGGGAGGCGCGCGTGCCTTCAAACGCGTAGGGCTTCGCTTCTGAGAATTACCTTGGTGATAACGGATGACTACGAACGCTCCATCAGTCTTACTCTTCTAGTTTGCTTCCAGCTCCATCACTTTTGGGGGCAGGTTCCTACAGGATCTGGTTGGAGTTTTATGGTCTGTGCATCTGCATGCTGCCAGGTACGCGCACGAGAAGTGTTTTACCCCTATATTTGTCTGTTCCTCACACGTGACAGAAATCTGCTGTGTTCTTTTATCTAGTTCTGTTGTCTCACGCTCCACACATAACTCGCCTGTTTACTTATCGCACGGAAACGTGCTCCAGTATCAGCTCGTTTTTCACACATACAGAGCAACACCTCCAAACAGTATGGTCCATGACACCTGTGTTGGCATTGCTTGCATTAAATGACAGCATTTCATACAAGTGCTCAATTAAATCCTGAGCGGGTATTAAACAAGGTGGCTCTACTGACTTGCAGTTTTCAAGCCCTGCTTAGCTGTCTTCTTACCCAGCAGCACAGAGCCATATGATGGGACTCCACAAGGCTGGTCGGAGCGCTGCTTAGTCAGAAATCAGTACGATTTATAGCTTCCTTTTTCCTGACATGACCGTATCAGTCAAAGGACCTGAGCTCCTTTTTGATTAGCTCGGTGTTGACCCGTCCTACTCATCCAATGCACAGCTTCATACGTGGGATGTCATATTTGGAAAGTTATTACTTAAACACCTTATTTATGTGTTTTGCCATAAAGTCTATGCAGTAAGTTGAAAGGCATAAATAATGGGGGTATGCTCCACAACACACATTAATTTCCTGACGTTTTTGTCATGTATGCAATGCAAAGTACCAGTTACTTCACTAGCGTCATCGACACTGAGAATTAAAAGTAACTGATATATAAATGTTACTGTACAATACCTGGTTTCCTTCTCCTATCTTGGTTATCTCCATTATCACAAATGCTACACTCCCTTGAACCAGCACCCACCGGTGCAACGTGTGGTGAGTGGTTTGCGACACGTTCCCGCATAGTAAGGGACAGGGTTTGGCACCCTCTAGGAGGGATGCAAATGATATAACATTCGTGCTTGTAAGGCTGTAAAGAGCATTGGGGTGCTGCTGCTGCTGTTACAATGAGATTGGTGTTAACACGGCTTTGCGCTAATTCCTATGACTTGCAAAAGATGATGCTGACCAGCCAATTACGTTGTATTACCCCTGACTATGAAACAAGGATCTAATCTGAATCTCATTGATGCTAATGAACATTTTTACACTGACTTCAAAAGGTGCTGTTGGATCAAGCAGCAAATTATTTTCCTCCGGGGTATTTAAATTTTGATTGTGTCCCACAAAACTAGAATCTCTCCGGTCTAACGAGCAGTGCGTAACTCTCGCCCCGTTACAAGGAAAACGTAGAGGCTGACATTGATGAAACGAGGTGGATCTTTCCTTCCGCCAGCTATTCGACAGTTGCAACAAATTGTCTTCTGTCACGAGTTCCTACTAGAGACTCAGTTGTTGGTACGGAGGGCAGGGTCAGTGGTATAAACTTTCAGAGCTTCAAAAAAAAAACCCAGCCACAAGGTGTTTCTATAAAGCTCGTATTTCTGGCCTACTTGAATCCAGCTGTGTGACTTTCAGGTCAGGAAGAGGAATTACAATACAATCTTCGCTAACTTTTGATTCTCCACAAAAGGTCTTAACAAAATTGGATGAGTTTTATATGAATATGTTAGCAGGGTGTAGAATAACTCTTTGCTTGCCGCCTTCTCACTGAACTGGTAGGTAGCCTTTCTAGTGTGAATAGAGCCCTTTTTTTGGTAATGAAAGACTTATGAAAATATAATAAATGAATGGAAAGAGAAGCACAGTAAGTTCTGCATCTTTTCACTGATCTGTTATTTTTAGTTAATCATATGTAATCATAACACAAAATCCTTGAAATACGATGTGACAAAAATAATCAGAAATCAAGCCCGACGTGAAAATTAAAGGCATCAGCTAACATAGTTCATAAAAGCAACAATATATTTCAGACAGTCTAGTTAGCATATTGCAATGTATTTAGCAACGTAGTTAGCATACCACTGCATCTGGTGCAGTGCTGCGTTCCTTATTCATTTTCGATACATTTATTCACCTGCTTTCTCCTTCAGATCTGCCGGGTGCTGCCAGATGTGCTATGCCGTTTCCTCGGACTGAATCCAGGGTTTACTGTCTACATGCCTGCTACTGCAACTCTTGCAACACCTGCACTTATCCCAGGTAGACGCATAGGAGACGGGTGTTAGGAGGGCAGTTCAGCATCCAGTGTGAAGGCGCGAAGCAAGAATTAATTATAGCATATACTGTATGTGATAGAAATGAGTTACCGCGTAATTATGTCTCCTGTTTCCATTCAGATGAATTAACGTTTGTTGTGAGCCCTTGGGAAATCAGACACACTTTAAACTTGTAATGAGTGCTATCATTATAGCTTTTGACAGTCATTGAAGTATAATTATCTGATCATCTGTTTAAGAAAAATCAAAACTTGTTATATATGAGTTCTGAGCTGGCAAATTACAGAACAGTCACCTTAACTCAACTGCTCGGCGATTTTCTGTACTGGCACTGCCATCTCCTGGAAAAACAGGAAAGTCGTGCTTCCAAATTTTTCACCTTGAGATGAAAGAAACTTCTCAAGAGCAAGAGGTTAAGTACAAAAGCCAACAACCCCTTAAATTTAAGGGGTTACGAGACGCTGAGATACCTGGTTTCAATGCTAGAAATGGCAGCACGGATCTGCTAGCAAAGGATTTTGCTGAGGAACAAGAATGGATGTGGCATTTGGCGTGTTGTGTGCTATTGCTATCGAAAGAGGCGGTGAGAGCAGTTAGGAGTTCCAGCGGTCTGGTGCGTCTTTACAAAACATAAGTTCCCTAAATGTCTCATGAACTGCCCACCAAGAAACGGTGCAGCATTACTTTACATAACGCCCCCAGCAGTCAGTACCTCAGAAACAGATACTATCAGATTATGGGATTTCAGCAGTAAGGAGGTTTGTATTGCAGTCTTAATCTGAAAGGAGATGGTATGGTAATTTTTTGTCTGCTTTCTTGGCTTTGCCTGAGCCACTCCGCGATAATTAGCATTGGCCACCCTACCAAATTACTAAGCAGCAGTTCTGGCTGCTGCTGAAGGATTTTCCCCAACTCCAAACACACCTCCCGTGTCTCTAGGTGCTGAGTTAGTTTTGTTTCTCAGATTGTATGTTTGTCCATATCCCCAGTTGTCCTCTGGCCCAATGCGAGCTTTTCCATCAGTTAGCTTGGACCTCTGGCTGCTATGTACGACCTTCAGCCTGAAGAGGAACTCCGTAGTAAGAGCCTCTCACACTCTTCCCAGTTTCGCAGACTGGGTCCAAGACCAGCTGGAGGATGAAGCCGTGGCTCTGCCCACAGCGGAGGGGGACTCTTCTNTGCGATAATTAGCATTAGCCACCCTACCAACTTACTAAGCAGCGGTTCTGGCTGCTCCTGAAGGATTTTCCCCAACTCCAAACACACCTCCCGTGTCTCTAGGTGCTGAGTTAGTTTTGTTTCTCAGATTGTATGTTTGTCCATATCCCCAGTTGTCCTCTGGCCCAATGCGAGCTTTTCCATCAGTTAGCTTGGACCTCTGGCTGCTATGTACGACCTTCAGCCTGAAGAGGAACTCCGTAGTAAGAGCCTCTCACACTCTTCCCAGTTTCGCAGACTGGGTCCAAGACCAGCTGGAGGATGAAGCCGTGGCTCTGCCCACAGCGGAGGGGGACTCTTCTCCCTGCCTCAGCTCCCTGTTCTAGAACTGAGTGGGAGAGGGGCACCCATGTCTCACGTGGGGCTGCCCTTCCTAAGAGGACAGACAGGTGAAGCACGTAGCTGCTCAGCAGTGCTACCTCGCAAGCAGGGCTGAAATACCCTTCCAGGCCTTGCTGCTTCATGCATGCTTTTTCTGTTTGGATAGTGACAGGGCTGGGGGAAGGCTGCTCTTATTTCAGCAGAACAGTTTCTTACTGCTTCCTCAAATTATGGAATTGCATTCAACTACAAAAGATGAAATCCTTCTCACTTGCACTTATCGGGTAACCTGTGAGACCACGCATTTCACACCCTCCCTCTCCACCCCCCACCCTCCTCTTAGAATACAATTCTAATTGCTTTCAAATTTACCAGGCCTTGTTTTGAGGGTATTTTCATATTTCCAGTTAAAACTGAGGTGGAGGGTTAACCCAAATTCCTCTTACAATTATTACTGTCTCTCTGTTGGGGAGAAGCTCTGTCTGAACTGTCCGCGAGTTATTATCCACACTCTGCTGTAATGGTGACCCATTACTCCCACACCTGCTTCAGCTGGTCCCATTCCAGTCTCCGCAGTGCCGGAATACGGGTACGTTGGCTGCTCGGTCAGCCAGCCGCACACAGCTCCAGCTGAACTGTTCCCCCTCCCATCGTGCTCCATCAGCTTTGAATTCAAGTCTTTTTTTCAGCCCGTAATACACGCAAGATGCCAGAGCTGTGGCAAATGAAGTCACTAGGACTCGGTGGCCCAGCCTGTTCATTTCTTACTGTGCATAGCGTCAAACTGCTCTCTCAAATAATCCTGAAACGGACAGCAGGATTGTGGAAAGTGGCACCCACTTTTTTTGACTGTGGTCAAAGCAAAAGCCATGTCTGGTCTGTTGAGGATTTTCATTAGAAGCACCTAAGCTCCTCTGCAAGCTTTTTGTATCACACTTTGTCATAGACTTGCTAAAATTTTTGCAAATATAGACTGTCCTTCTTTTTTAAAAGAATGAAATAGCATCAGGATTTTATTTTCTGTTAAATAAATTCAGTAAACCGTTGATACTGGTACCAATAGCTACAAGGACTTTTTTCCCCCCAAGCTCCAAGAATTCTTTAAAGCCTCAAGTTTTCTCTTAGACAAGAAAACTTTTCCTGTGGTACTGCAGGATACGTACATGCCAAGGTTGGTTACTTGGCAGTCTCTTGCTGCAACGGAATCAACTGGAGGATGAGGAACATTAGTGTGTCTGCAAAAAGAAGAGAGACAGCAGACTTTTTTTCCCCCTCCAAACACATTTATTTCCTTCAGCCGCCAATACTTTTCTCTCATGCTTAGGGCAACGTTTGATATTAGTTTCCCAATAAGCCCATCTGGAGAGAACATCAGCAATGCAGAGTTTTTACCCAAGACAGACTGCAAAACCAAATTGCTTCTGTTTTTCTAAGCACTGAGACGGGCATTTGCCAAGATTCCTCAGCCATGAGCTACTGTAAGAAGCCTAGTTTGAACTGGCCTCGTAAATAGGGAGACAAATTCCTATGACAGTCCAAACATTTATCTCCAAAGAGCTCAGATTTTTCTAGCAAGCCATTAACCTCTCAGCTCCTCTGTACCGAGTAGCCCATAGTGGCCCCAAAGCAAAATCCCTAACTAGAAGGATCTTCAGCTCTGAAAATAGGACAGTTCATGCTGCTGACCATTCCAACACTCCCTTTTCTCACATCCCACGACACTTCTGAAGTGCTGCCAAACCTACAAACACCTTTTTCTGTAATAGCAACAGAACCTCACCACGTTCACATTTCTGTGCATCGCGGGTACAGGACCACTTACCTATTATTGCACTGGGGTTTTGCTGCTAAAAGCACCCCCTCCCCCCCGCCCCTTGAACGGGTCAGTGTTACCTCCACGTTTGATTTCAATCTGGAAGCTTTAAACTTCATGAAGGCTACCAGATGATGTCATTATTTCAACAGTTCAGCTTACACAAAGACATCACTTCGGCAAAACAAACCGATAGGAAATGGCACGCTCTTCAGTATTCTCAGCATCAAATTTTTTCATATGGCAAATGTTTTCCATAAGCTGAAAGCTACAGTTTGAGACCACCAGCAGCTCTCAAGCGAAGCTTGGGGCTTTCCTTGGTAATTATGATGCTGTTTTGAACTTATGCACCCATTGAAATGCTTCTTTTCATCAGTGCTNCGTGAAGGCTACCAGATGATGTCATTATTTCTTGATCCAACAGTTCAGCTTACACAAAGACATCACTTCGGCAAAACAAACCGATAGGAAATGGCACGCTCTTCAGTATTCTCAGCATCAAATTTTTTCATATGGCAAATGTTTTCCATAAGCTGAAAGCTACAGTTTGAGACCACCAGCAGCTCTCAAGCGAAGCTTGGGGCTTTCCTTGGTAATTATGATGCTGTTTTGAACTTATGCACCCATTGAAATGCTTCTTTTCATCAGTGCTAATTTCACTCCAAAATTCATTTCTTTCTTTCTTAATACATACATGGTTCTCCTAGAAGTCTCTTTTCTACCACGTGTATTACGTACAGGTTGCTGCTGAACCATAGCGTTTCAATCACAGCATCACCTCCATCCTCCTTTTCCTCAGCTCCTCTGCAGTCACTGCTACTTCACATCATGCCCAACAGAGCTAGATATGTATTTATTCACCCTGACCAAAAAGGTAATACAATAATACAGCCTGTTCTCTTTGTTCATTAGCTGATCGCCTGCTGGAGGAGGCTACAAGAGGGCTGAGCTCAGCAGAAACTCCGTGGGCACAAAAAATAGCTTCCCGTGGAAACTACAAGGCCGGTGCTTCTGGTCTGTCAGCTCTGAGACTCCCCAGGCGCAGCAGTTGGGCAGATGCGATGGGGACAGAAAGCATTTACAGGGAAACGGGCACAGATTTTCTACCGGACACTGCCGTGGCCATCCTGCGAGCGGGTCTCGCTGTAGCAGACGCCACGCTGCGGGGCTGAAACCCAAAAGACTCTTTCAGCGCTTGCATCGTTCCCCAGCTGACACTGGTGTCGGCTGAGNTGAGACTCCCCAGGCGCAGCAGTTGGGCAGATGCGATGGGGACAGAAAGCATTTACAGGGAAA
>VZSC01015216.1:0-10981 GCA_013398225.1 Steatornis caripensis
AGAATTAACTCTATCATAGCCGAACCCAGGACAATAACCCAAAGTAAAACACAAGTCTAGGAAGAGATACTTGGAAGTTGTCATCACATCCTTCTTCCCAGAAATTCCTCTGAGTCTTTCCAAGCACAACCCTACTTGAAAGCAATTAGGGGTTTTATACACTGCTTTTACAGGTAGCACAAGCAACCCCTAAAGCACTGTTGTCCAGACTTCTGGAAGTCAGCAGACTCAGGAGCATCTAAAAATGAAATAGGTTTGCAGGTCCAAACACTGTCAAATCCGCTGTCACTTGGTGAAACAGGAAGTGCTCTACAAACTTTACATTCCACTAAGGCAATTTTCCTCTTCTTCACTGGATTTGATGCAGTACACAGTCACAAAAGCATTAATATGGGGATTTGCAACATTAGACTCCCAGCCCACTCTGTAGCTAGAATGCTTTGTAATGCCCTGCCTCATCAGAACATGAGTCTATTTAAGACTAGTTTGGTGTATCACCCACCCATACCAGCCATCTCCCTAAAGGAGAGGCAGCAAGGAGCAGGCACTGGGCTAGATCACAGACAATGGGTGTGAAGGAGGCATTGATCCTTTAGACACCTGCATACACTGATTGCAAAGTACAGACAGCAGAGCTGAATTCACACAGCACCAAGACAAGACCAACAGATAGCTTTAGATGCCTGGAAATTATGGTTACAGCTTCCAGGACTGCTGCAATGAACAAAGTCAAGAAGTTAGGGCCTCTGTTTTCTTCTACCTCCTGACAAGTATAAATGAAAGCTCGCATCTTAGCTGCCTTCACAGTTTCTGCTACAGGGAAGAACAGCTCTTTACAGCACCAATCATATATCCAAATGTAGGAATAAGTTCAGCTGTGCCGTATTTCTCACAAAATATGTGAAAAGAGAATTAGCTGTTCAGAAGTGTGCTCTGACTTGCCACAAGAGTTCAGATACTCAACAGCTTGAAGTCCAGTCATTCACTCTAACACACTGATACATGCAACTTCATTACACAAGACTTCTGCAGTTGCTGTTCTGGGCTAGGATTAGCAGAAGCTGAATTTGCATTTGAGCTGTGGTTTCAAAGCTAGCCTGAGTTTATGCATTCTCAGATTAGAGCAGAAGTCTCCCAGTAGTACTTGGCACTGATATCAGGCCTCTGTAGCCAAACAAGATCAGGGTATGTATGTTCATGATGAGCCTGAAAATTTTAGTCATATATTGAGCACCTTTACTTGATGCACAGAGAGCCCCTGCTGAGGACAGGTTTTGATGTTTCTTCCAGGAATATTGCTTATTTGACCTTGCCCTTGAATTCTGGGAAGCATTAGCATTGAGGTGAGATGTTCTAAACTCTTCCCTGGGAAAATCCACTTACTCCTCCAAACCAAGAAATGCAGAGTTTGGCATGTAACATCTCATTTTAGGATTTTGCAACAGTAACTGCTGTGTATGCATCTGATCATCAGTTATGCACCTCCTTAGGCTTCTTGTAATCATGAATCCATGTCTTTTGTTTTGCATTAAAACTAGTATTCATGATCTTGTAATTCAAGGAATTCAGAGCTGAGGTTGTACGCTGATCATCCAACCCTGGAGCTACATAGCTCATGCATTCTAAAAGTAACAGACTCCTGTGGAACTGGAAATAATGACCAATTATTAACTGTAAGTTGCCCTACAGAATTAGCATCCTTTGTGTGCTCTGACCACAAAGATGGGAAACTAGCTCCTCACTAAGCAGATCAAACTAGCACAGCACGGGCTGAGGGCCTGGCTCACTCAGATAAGCAGCCAGCCTGCGATATGCTGAAGATGTTCTTCCAGAAATACCCTTTACTCAAGCCATGCCTAAGCTAGGTGACAACAGAAGCTACACAAGTCAATTTCATACAACACCAGGAGTATCCGAGGGAGCCTTTAAATTCAAACTTCTGTGGAGCAGAACTACCAGTGAATGACAGCAGAAGCCTTCACACCACAGCATTTACCAAGTCTAATACAACAGCCTTTTATTCAACTCACCTTCCTGTACCAACACACGCTTCCAAAAGCAAGGGGCACCACACTCAAGTTGCAAATGAACTAGTAAACTCAAAATAAACACCTTGGGGCTCCAAACATGGCGACTTTTAAATTTTTTAACCTTAGTCCTCAAAAAGGACCAAAATGCAGATTTTGTCTGTGGAACAGTCAGTTCACAGTATGCAGTTCAGACCACAATTGACTATTCCTTAGCACTAGGATATGAATGTTCAAAAACCAATAACTATCTCAGTGTCTCAAGGTATCAGAACTCCCTGCATAAGCGAGTTTTGACTTATTTCAAGTTAAGTTCTCCAGTAGCCTAGCACAGATCCATTAAATGCTTCTGGCAACTCATAACTGTAAACTGAGTTTGAGACAGTTATAGGGCAGAATGCCTCCAGCACTAATCCAGAACACTACAACGGAAAAGATATTGCAAGCTACCCTTCACTGACCATTAATCTGCTCCTCACCTCTGGTCACAACCAGGCTGATTTACAAATCTGCTTTGAACAAAGGCACAGCAACCAACAGTAGACAGAGACAATACTGGCAAGTGGCCAGATCTGAGGTTTTATCATGCAGCTAAAACTGAGACAAAAGATGGTTAGTGCACTGTCGAAGGCAGCTGAGTTTCAGTGGAAGCTGTGAATCAGCCAGAACATCAGTGCTCCTCTAGAGAACGTCCCTGCCTTGTGAAGGATTTTGCCTTTCTTCCTCCTATTACCAAGTGTAAGGCTTCCCAGACACAGTCAACCCTCCTGCAAGTTTATCTGAAACTTTTGATACATGACTGACTGATGGATATGCTCCCTTCTCAGCTGGTAATACATACATACACATGGAAGACAAGTTAGAGATATCACTTCAGAGTGGTTAGAGAATCATCATAAAACATTCGCCAACAACCAAGTAAAGGATCTTGTGTCAAGTTAGTGAGTACCTTAGTAGCAAAAGTTCAATGGTGAAACAACTTGACAGAACATGATTGTAACCAAGATACAGTCAGCTCTTTGGGGATATCACAGAATTAAAGCATCTTTAGAAAGTAACATGTTTGCTTCTGCACACACTCTAATTGTGTTCAAAGTTCTCAAAGATAACAGAACTACTGACAAAATGAGTGTTAAAGTTTTGCTTTCATTGACTTGAAAAAGCAAAAATAGTTAACATCTAGAGAAAAAACATGTCCTCAGTATGTAGGCACTTCACTTGCCCAGATTTGCCTTCTTGAGTTCATTATGTAAACTTATTCCTGAGTTTCAGCTCTGCTGATCCCACTGAGGATGATCTTCAGACAAGTTTCTGAATCACCAGAACAGCAGCTCAAAATTGAACCTGAGAGCATTTTACATGTTCCTGATAGAGCTGCACTGTCTACTCACTCAAACATCTGCAGATGGCATAACAGTAAACTAAAGTAGAAACACTAAGGAAGGCAAAAATTCCCATCCTCCTTCCTTTCCTTCCCGTGCAATGGTAAGAAAGGCTCAGTACCACCAAATTTACAACAGGAACATTCCCTACAGCTTTCAACAAGGGTACATTCACAGATATTCTAGAGACTGTCAGGGCAGCTAAGTCACTGAAACCCAGTCTGAGGGATGCTATCCTTCAGTTCCATGCATTGTTCACCTTAATCTCCTTTAGCACAGTGGCTTATGTGTTCCTAATTTCTAACCTTTCTTTATATTTAAGATCTTGGCTCCATTTACCCTCTCCTTCCTGCCATGTCTCTCCTCTCAGTATGACACATTATGATGGCTGCTTTTTCCCCCAGAAGTGTCCTGCCTGTACCAGCAGTGGCTTTTCTTCGCCTAAGGGCCCCAGCCTACAGGCACTTCAGCTTGCCAATACTCACCCATTAGAAATGCTCTAGAATAATGAACTGTAGGAAAACCATTGCTGTGAAAGAAATTCCCCAGCCTCTCATTCTGAGAAGTTTATTAGCACAACATGTTTCTATCTGGCCTACTGCATCTGTTCAGACAGCACTCAAGCTGTATCAGTTGTACACTCTGCATCATGCTTCGCTCCTATGACAGTATATCCCATATAGTGTTCAGTTAAAATTTTACCAACTAAGAGAATAACATTATGCAGCACCTCTGACGGGCACTGTCCACAAAACTGGTCTAGTCATCAAGTCACCTAAATGCCCTGCTACTTCAGCTGCTCAACTACAGCATTAGGTTTTCAGCCTTCAGAGCTGATGTTACAGATACTGTAACAGATATGATCCAGTGCCTGTTAGTAGGAATTGGTTCGTTTTAGAATGTATCATACCTGCTCCCTGCATCAGTGCCCTTATGCTACACAGCAGTTTGTTCACAGCATGGGAAAAACACACCAAAGCAGGATCCATAGAGGAACATGCCTCATCTAGCATAGCCTTTTGCATAAGGCTTCTTCCAAAGATCACTGGACAAACTTCATAGAACAGCCAAGTGACAATAACAGCATTTTCCACTTTTATCATAACAGCCCCTGGAAGTAAGTCTCTCCTTGCAGTCAGACTCTGCATCAGAGTACACAAATGCATTAGAATGCAAAGCTGAAATTCCAGGTTTAAGTTAAAATTATTGTAGGAATTCAAATGTCTTGTTATATACCTGCATCTATGTCAGTTTTACATGTTATATGGCAACACTACCTAAATTAAATACTCCCTTGCCTACTATGCAGCTACAATCTGAGAAAATAAGATTTCTAAGACTGCACTTGGCCATAGTCTGTTATTAGCAGACAACAGATCCTCAAGCTAAGTGCAGCCATACAGAGCATGATGGCAGCAGCTACAAGCTTCAGAAATACATGGACATCTGAATTTCCTCTACTCTTGCACATATCTCCCAGCACAGCCAAACACCAATGAGATGCTCAGCTAGGTGGCAATTAAAATGAATCTAGCACTTTGCCAGTCATCTTGATGAAGTAGTCAATTGCAGTTTCACCTTCTCCTGCAGTGAGCACTGGCATTAGCTCAAACTACTGTAGCTTCTAGCTGTAATCTGAGCCAGCCATATAGCAGTATCTTTCTGTGTAGAGACTAATTCAGAACACCTACAGCCCTGAAGAGTCTACTTGTGCTGTGATCCCTGAAGTTGTGTGTTTACTTAGTTATGAAAGCATGGAGTCTTCTGGGAAAGGCAAATACATCCAGTAGCTTCAGCTACAACTAAAAGTTCGTAGTTAAGCTGTCTAGAAGGCCTTCTCTAAGCATGGAATACCAAGGCACTAGTACCCAGGCTACATTCACATTCCTATTTTTGAACATGTTGCTCAGCACAGTTGGTTCAGATACTTCAGATGCTCCAGAGAAGTTGAGAGGCAGAGCTGATCTGACTATTGAACAGTCAGACAGTGATAAATCACTCCAAAGCTATCAGTGCTTGAAGGATTTAAATCAGCAACAAGTTCTGATCACATTCTCTGCTGTCTCTGGCAAAAGCTGTCACAGACAAACCTGAAAAATAAGAGATCACGTTGAGGACAAATATTAGTAGGGCTTCTGATAGCTGAAGCTAGCAACACATTTTCCCTGCATGTTTAAAACAATCTCTATAGTTCCACATTGCTCAGTGTCTTGAAATGCAGCAATTTGCACTTGAGGCTTACCACAGATGCTGTAGATGCAGTCATTACACGTCAGCAGCAAGAACCCAATCCTAAACACTACATTCCAGTCAGAACCAATTACAGCTTGGAGTACAACTTATAAATTAGTGCCCTAGCATTGCTAACTTAGGGACTCAAATTACAAGAATTGAATATCATGAGAACAAGTTGCTTCTATGTCCTCTTCTGTTGTTGCAAACATAATTGGGTAGTGAAGCAAAATACTCACTCACTTCCTGTTCCATCAAATAAACTGAAGTCTACATTTGAGAAGAGCCTGTTCCAAAACCACTTGGACAAGAAATTACTTCTCTTCCTTCTCTGTCATTTTTCATGGACACAATGGGAGCTGCTCTCCTCCTCAGGACACACTGCTTCCATGAGAAAAACTAAATACAATTTCTTCAGATACAACTTGAAGCACACACAAGCATTCTGAGAACAAAAGTTCTAAAGATGTAAGTATAAATCAATATTTCAAAACATCCCTTAATTTTTATTTGCTGGTAATGTAATGGCTTCTTACAGATGAAGACTACTGACTACAGTGCTAGGCAGCAAGTTATCTTCATTCAGCCATGCCCCCATATACAGTAAGCCCAATTAGTATGGTATTATGCATTGGGAACATATAGTTAACATCCTATTTTGTAAGCTGCAATAAGGTCTCCAACAAAGGCTTAAAAAAATCAATTGTTATAAGAACACACTG
The DNA here is from genome assembly GCA_013398225.1 of Steatornis caripensis. NCBI lineage: Eukaryota > Metazoa > Chordata > Aves > Caprimulgiformes > Steatornithidae > Steatornis > Steatornis caripensis. Next base: position 6,364 of record VZSC01015216.1, read on the forward strand.
CAGCAACTTATTAATGAGGTGAATATATGCATTCACAAGCTGAATAAAAATTGTTTCTTGAATTCCAGTCCCAGAGTGCCTATTTCAGAGGTTCAAATTTCTATAGCAACATTCCCATTAAGCACCAGGAAATGTTGGATTAGACCTACTTATATTGCAGCACAATTTCAATTGTGATTCCAGGAAGCCTATTTGAAAATCTCATGTCTTTCAAAGAAGGGATCTCAGGCTGCAACAAAACAGCATTTAAGCTTCTAAGGAAAAAATTGCAAGTCCTTTTTCATTATTGTCATGAACACCCATTACAGCATCCTTTCAGCAGAAAACCTGAACACCAGTATGGAGGTTTCGGGACAGAAAGAGCAAAGCTGAATAAAATCTTTATGCACAGCAAAGGAGAGACATACAAAGAGGCCCTGGGACCTTGGCTCAGTCATAAAATGGGTCTTTCACCTATAAAGATCTTGATCAGGCAATCAACTAGTCTTGTCCACTTCAAGTTAAGAAGGATGCATAAAAATGCAGCAATACAGGCAACAAAAAAACAACCAGTCATGTTACTGATCAGACATACCTGCAGCCATGTCAGAAGTGACCACTGCCACTGGCCATTAACCAGTGGTCCTTGACTACCTGAGGCACCATGTTCCTGCACCCTCCTCAGAGACAACTATGCAGTTCTACCTTGCTCTACAAAGTCTGAGGTACCTATGCGACAGCAAGAAGTCTACCTCATGCAGTAGAAGCCTGCTGCAAAACAGTCCCAAAACTGCATTCCACACAGATCTGAAGTTAGTAGTAAAATAACAGCCTTAATCTGCTACAGCTTGTTACTTGCAATACAGATCATGCTTACAGCTTCGACGTTTTCTGGTCGAGCTAGTTCAAATTCCGAGCTAGGTTTTCTACAGGACATTTAGAGTCCCAAGGTCTCTACTGACAGTGCACTGGACTCTGTTGTCCAAATGACAGTTCCACTACAGCTTAACCCCTCTATCTGAACTGCTGTGGTCTTAGTCTTTCTCATCACATCAGCCCTCGACATGCTCTGTCACCAGCTATGCTAACACATGCCAAATAAGCCAGCTTAGGCATCTGACCCAACCCCAGGTTTCATAAGGATAAAGCAGTGAAGGACACGGTCCCCTCTCCCTGTGAAACACCATTTTCTTAAAAGGGTAGAAGCTGTAGCTCAACTGTTGTTACAGGCAGAGGGGAAGTGATTGACCAAACAGGCAAAGCTCAGCCTTGTAAAAGATAAGTCTTTGCTTATCCCTGTTACCAAAAGTACAAAGCATCCCAACAAGCTATAAGGCCAAGAACACTGCTGAAACCAGAACTTGTTTCAACTAGAAAGTAAAAAGCTTGGCACACAAACACAAACATGTAACTTAAGATGTTATGAATACAGCTCCTTTTACTTAACCTCAGTATTTTACAAGTAAGCAAGATTTAATCTTACAGACATGCAGCAACAAATTCCAAGCTGTTTGTGTTTATGGACTGTATACATCCAAGCTATAACACTAGCAAAACAAAAAAGGTACAATGTCTGAGCTAGAAACTAACTCAAGCCGGCATACTGAACAAGATAACTAGCAAGTAAAATGGGTAATCTGTGAGAACTAGCTGGTTCCACTAGCAATATAAGTTAGGTTCATTCCCCTACTCAAGGAAACAAAACCAGATAAAGCTCTAGGTAAAAACTAGGGTGAGTCATTTTCTTGCATCAGTAATCACAAATTTTACAGAATCCCTGTTTTGTAATCAATTACCTGAGTCTACTACCCTGTAGTCATAGGCAGCAAATCAAATACTAGAAGGGTAAACAAGACTAAAGCAACAGAGTTAAGCTGACCTGAAGCTGCCTCAAAGTTAGAGATTTTAATACCACACTGCACAGATGTGCAGAACTTAGCTTACTTTCAGCCTTCAGAAAAAAAAACAAATATGCCGGTTTGATTGACTTCATTCATTTAAATCATTTAGAGGTAAAATACAGATTTTGTCCAGAAAAGTTAAACCAGATATCAACATGATTAGATGTCGCAGACCAACAGGCAGATATAACATGCTGTGATTACCCCTGTCACTGGTCAGGAAACAAAGCTGTCCACCAATGGCATCCCTGTTGTTACCACTAACTTGACAGAGCAGATTTGCTACTGGATGGTGTACAGTGGACAGCAAGCTCATGACATCAACATAATAAATGCCATTAAGAAGCTGCACTGTGACTCCAGAGAGCTCTTAGCTCTCTGCATCAGTGCCTGCTCTAATGCAATCAGACACTCTACCTTCCTCTGAACACCATCAGCAATAGTCTGCTGAGTCATAGAGCCCATAGGGACACTAGGAGCTGCAGGGCCTGCAAGTGCAAATTGCACTCAGCCAGCTGCAGAGCAGATCACTCCGATCTCAAAATACAGCAGTGCAGCACTGTTAGCCCACATAAAAAACACCTGGCAAAAACCTTTAAGCCCTAGTGAAACAAGGTAAGCCTTATCTGAAGTACACAGTGTCTCGGTTCTAGCATAATGCAGCAAAACTTAAACCTTTTCAAAAAGTCTTCGCAATTCTTCCATACAAATACAGCAAGTTCTCCTATTTCCAACCGTCTTGCACCAGGGCTGTCACAGGCAATTTATATGGATTACCTGGCAACACATTTGCAAGCACCTTGTCATTGTGAAAAAAATCAGACATAGGCAGTATTAACTGTATTTGTTTGGCTTCAGAAAGTTCTACATCAGTATTTTAGGCAAGATTAAGAATAGGACATGCAAGAAAATTTTTCAGTGCTAGCATTCAGATCAGCTAGTATTTTTAATCTTCTTCAACTGGCACAGGTTATTAGTTTCAGGCCGTATCTTCCACAAGTGTGTGTGTTTCCGTTTATCTGAGCATTTTTTTGCCCTACAGCACTTGGCATATGCACTCTTTTCAGTGAGAGCAAGCTCTAAAAATTAGAAGCTCACAACAATGACATGGAAGCTCTAAGCCAGTGATTACTTCAAGACCCAGCTCTCAAATTAAACTAGAATTAACTATGACAGCACCTCACCATGTTAAATACACAGATGCACAAGAAAGTACTTAGCACAGATTACTTCCATCTGAGGGAAAACGTAAAAGGCTTGCTACTAGAGCAAGCTAGACATCTGCTTTTGAAAATTAATCCTCGAGAAAAACATGGCATGATTAAGAGAGTTTTCTTCAGCTGCCAACACTGAATGGTGCATGATTTGCGCTGAGCTCTTCACTGTTCTTACTTGGTTTGTAATGATTCTCTTAAGTACAAAAACTTAAAACATTTCCTGGATTCACATCAAGATCTGAATGCTAGAAAAAAAGTCTATTTTGTTCAAATGTTACTAAAAAGTCACCTTTAAAAGTGAAAATCACTTAAGTGCTCAGACTGGTTACTAAGAGTACCCCTTGGAATGACCTCTTCCACACAAAAGGGAATATTTATTATTGACCTTCAATGCAGTGAATCTATATAGCGCTGGCACAGCAAACAGGCTGCTGCTGCATCTAAGCATAGACTGCAACACAAACGACGAGAAAATAAACTGACCTTATGTTTAGCATGAAATTTTGACCCTTCCTGCTCTTCATGCTGCACCGAGTTGGCTCTCTCCCTCACACTTCTATACCCAGGACTGGGTATAATGTACTCTTTTCTGATGTCGATGTCTTTCATCTTCTGTAAACGCCAGGGTTTACATGTGTATTTTCACCTCAAATATCTGAAAAAAGAATTAAATTTCACTTCATTATATGCTATGCCCAACACACCAGTGGCTTTTAGTCATCTATTTTTAAAGTTTATTTTTTAAATAAAACCAGAAAGCAATTGTAAGAGTTTTATTACAACAGGACTGTAATGATGTGACTTAGGAAACCCACGCAAGACTAATTTCTCCTGAACTAGTTTAAACATACCCTGAGGTAACCAAATAGTACAATGATTCTCAATGCACTGGAGTACTGTCATACTTCCTCCCTTAGAACTCTAAAACATGATTATGTAATCCAACAGATTAACGTAATAACTACAGTATTTAGTCAAAACCCTGAGAAACTTGTCTTGGAAGATCAAATCTCTGAAATCTTTGGTTAGTGTCTAAAATTGCACATACCCAACAACTTAGTAGCGCAAAGTTTTGCACAACTGATCCCTCTAGAGATATCACATGAGAAAATTAGTCATTCCACACACACTCTAGAGAAAAATATATTCCTTCTCTATAGAATTATTCACTTAATACACTGAGCTATCATTAAGTATGAACACGCAGAGGAAGGAGTCACACTTTCAGCGCTGCAGGTTTTCCCTCAACCTACCAGACCGCACTGTAACGTCACAAGGAGAATCAGAGTCCCAAAAAGAAAACAGCCTCGCACTGCAAGACTTTGTTTTATAACTACGGTTTAATGCGTTCCGTCACTTGCTTTAAAACTTATGCGATAGAAGCCTGACTAACTGACATTAGGCAGAACCTGCATCAGCAGGTTTAGCCCGGCACACCGGGGTCCAGCACCCCCGCCGCCCGCAGAACAGCCCCCTTCGCCGTCCGCTGACACGGCACGGCACCCCCCCCCCCCCCCCCCC
>VZSC01015216.1:11140-24780 GCA_013398225.1 Steatornis caripensis
AGGTGTCACCCCGCCGGCTCTCCGCCCCTCCTACAACGGGGATGCGAGCCAGCCTCCCCCGACCTGCCACGCCAACCGACCCGGGGTGGGGGGGGAAAGGCGTGCGCCCCTCCGCCGCACCGGAGTAAATAGGAGAGGCCCTCCCCGCTCAGGGACAGACCCCCCCGACTGCAGCCGGGACAGACAGCGACGGCCCCGAACTCTCGGGGCACTGGGGCACAGCGCAGCCCTCTGCCCTAGGTGTGTGGGGAACGATCCAACCGCTCGACCGGCCTCCTCACAGGAAAGCGGCGGCAAAGCTGCCCCCTCAGCCGCGCGGCGGCCCCCTCCCCCGCACAAGGGATCCCTGCGCACCCCCACGCCAACGCCAGCACCCGCCCCCGGTAACGGGCGGGGCGGCCCCGCTCACCTCCGCCCGGTAACTTCCCCCACTGCGGCTTCTCCGCTCAGCGGCCGCGAAGCCAAACAACATCCCTTATAGCGGTTCTGGCGTCCTCACTGCGCCTGCGCGGAGAGGAGGGGGAGGGGGCTGCAGCGGCCGTGCCCTCACGGCGCCCCACGGGAAATGTAGTCCGCGTCTGAGATACTAACGCCCGCAGGCTGGCGACCCGAGAACTACGCTTCCCAGAAGGCCCCACGCCGGCCACTTCCATTTGGCCACACCCCCCCTCCCAGCCGTGCCCCGCCTACTCCCTTCCTGCCGCTGCTGCCGCAGCGTGGGGGGTCTGGAAGGTTCGCCGCCGGCCGGCCGGCGAGAGCAGCCGGGGTGGGGCGCGCGCCCCGCGGCGCGGCAGCTGTGCAGTGCGGTGCGGTGCGGTGCGACGCGGTGTGACGCATTGCAACGTAGCACAAGGCAGGGCGGGGCGGGGCAGTACTGTGCACCCCGTGCAGTGCGGGGAGGACGGGGCGAGCCGCCCGCCCCGAGCCGATGCGGGGTGGATGAGGACAGTTCCACTACAGCTTAACCCCNGGCGCGGCAGCTGTGCAGTGCGGTGCGGTGCGGTGCGACGCGGTGTGACGCATTGCAACGTAGCACAAGGCAGGGCGGGGCGGGGCAGTACTGTGCACCCCGTGCAGTGCGGGGAGGACGGGGCGAGCCGCCCGCCCCGAGCCGATGCGGGGTGGATGAGGAGGGCTCTGCTGTGCGCGGACAGCCGGGCGCGAAGCCGAGGGACCTGGCACCGAGCCGCGGGGAGGACGAGGGTTGATCTCGGTTCGCCCCCAGCCCCGCCACAGGGCGCTGCCTGGTTTGCAGAGGCCGAGCGGCAGCGGCCGGGGTGGTAGGGGCTGGTGGCCAGGGAGGGAGGAGCGGCGGCTGCGGCTTCGGCCTTGGTTGCACCCGCCTGTCGCTTGTTGCCGGTGATTTACAGCCTTTCGGCCGGGGAAAGCACGGGTATGTCCTTATCTAGGGCTTAGCCTTAACCACAGCTGGGGCTGGAGAGCTGGCTTCTGTGTGCAGCGGCTGTGCCACCCGTCAGCCACGGCCGCAGGCCTGCGGCACTCTGCGGCAAGCCGGGCTTGGAGCAGGACATGCAGGAGGCCAGGGAAGCCCCTGGTGTGCCCCTCTGAAGGGATTCAGACGAGCTGAAGGGACTCTGAACTTGTCCCAGGGATTCCCCAGTCAAGCTTTGCCCACTGAACGGGATGGAGCGGGCAGTGGGGGAAGCTGCAGCTGTGCATCACGGGGTGGCAGTGGCTGAGGGGCAGCAACAGCCCCGCTCCCCCAGGAAAGAGTGACATGGGGTATCCACAGCCCGAGCCTCAGGGAAGTCGGTGAAGATGGAGGGAGACAGGCACAGCTGCATTTTCTCTCACGAAGGGCTGTAAATATCCTTAACAAACCCTGAGCTGTAGCTTTTCTCCTGCTGTGTTTAAATACCCTGTCCTCATCTGACATCCTTCCACCAGCCAAATTTGGCTGATGTCTCATTTAAGTGGTTTATATAACAAGTGCCTGTTTGCACCGCAGTCCTTGCTCTCCTGTCAGGAATGTTTGTGAGAGTCCACTTGATAGAAACGCTGAAACAAACTCAGGTAAGGATGGGAGATGGGAATCTGGAAGTAAAACTGGACCCTGAATATTCCTTCCAAGCCCACACCAGCAGTACAGGTAAAAGGTGTCACCATGCAAGCAACGATTCAAGGATACCCTTACGGTACCAGAGGATCCCTTCAGAGTTCCCTGACATACAGCTACACATCCTGTGAAGCTCCAGCTCCATTTCTGGCAAAAATGAGAATCACCTCCGTTGCAGGTGCTCTAACATTTTGGGACAGGGGAGCTGACAGACAGACGCAGAGAAGCAGAGCCCTTTCCATGGTACGGCAGCCGAGAGCACACGTGGCTGCTGCATTTTCTGGCAGTCTGTTCCCTAGGGCTCACAATCATGCAACTTCAGATTGGTTTGGCTGAGATTTTATTGGGGAAGAAGCTGCAAGGTGCACTTCATGCTTTATAAATGCTATGTCCCAGCAAAGGGTGGATTTTAAGACAGAAGCCAGGAGGCAATTTAGACTAAGTCTCTGAACAGTCATTAAACAGACCTTTGTCTGCATCAAACACGCTGGAGTGTAGGGGTAAACAGATGTGCAGTTACTGAGCAATGTAGTTAAACAGCATAAACAGAAACGACAAAGTGTGAATGATGAAGAGAAATAAATTGTGTTAAAGCTTCAAGATGAATCACTTTACTATATTTTAAGGTGTTGACCTGTAATTCTTCTGAGCATGAGTGTGTCTTTGGCCCTTGGGCTGGTCAAGCAACCAGAGCTGCTTTTCAGAGGTGGCTGGCTGTTTTTGAGCTGATGACATGTTGAAGCCCAAAGGCTCTGCAGCATGTGTGCAGAGGGAAAGAAGAAGATGAACCTCCATTATGCCAAAGTGATTGCAAAGTGTGTTAGGAAAGATGAGCAGAGAGCCTTGTCTAACCCAAGGGAGCCAGGGCCCTTGCCTACACTTCTTCTGTCCTCTATTTCTCCAGTGCTGGAGCAGATGTGAGAGTAAAAGGGAGGCATGAGTGCTAGTACAAAACTGTGCTGGTGAATAATGATGTATACGCTCCACTCAGACTAGCTCTGGGCAATGGGCCGGTGGCAGCATCAGCAGTGTTTTCACACCTGTGGTCCTGTGAGTGTACATACTCCCTTAGTATGATGGTGGGAGGAAAAGGCTTACGTAGGCATAACCCACTTTTAAGTGTGTCACGAGTCTCCTCCAGGGTTAAAAGGATATAAGTGTACTGGTGCTACCAACCGGAGGAGTTACATCTTTAGCTCCAGTGGCAGCAGCTAATGCTTTTAGTGCTGCAAGTCCCTGATTCACCCCTGCGGGATGGCAGCTGTTACATAAACAAAGCCTGTGCAGTATTAGAACTTGCCCTGATTCAAGATCTGGGATTTGTCATAATCGGCCCTGACTGCAGCAAGAAAAGCACAGTCAGACCAAAGAGCCAGCAGCAGCTTCAAAGCCAAGGCCCATGGGCCATGTGGGCTAGGAAGCAACAGCTGACAATTAGAGGTGTCCAGAATCTGCCCCCCTCCATCCCAAAACAAATATCAGCAACAAATTGAAAGCAACACTTGAAACAAACTGACTTGAGCCATTGGACCTGGTAGTGGAGGATTGCCAATTTGACCAGGAAAACCAAGGCTCAGTTTGTGGGAGTGATGGTCTTTATTTATCCAACTCTCCTACCACATCTTTCCCAATAGGATCTGAGGACCTGCTTCTGCCTCTTGCGGAGTATGGAGGACATGCTGCCCAGGCGACTTAACTGAGCAGAATCTTGGACAGAAACAAACAGATGTCTTTCAGGAAATCTGAGCTTGAGGAGCATTGTAGAGCTAGTTTGGGTTCACAGCACTGCAATTAAGACCAGAATCTCAGCCACGCAAACCCCTGCTACACACACAAATGTAAAGCAGAGAGTTACTTGTGCATCGATGGGATCTGAATGCCTGGCAAGCCCAGAAGACACTGGCCGTACCGGTCGGTGGGGGGAACAATGGGGTGGTGCAGTCACTGTTTAACTCCTGGCAAAAAATTGCAGTGAGGCGCTAGGATGAAACAGCTTTTCCCTTTACCCTGAAGGAAAAGCTATCCCCCAAAGAAGCAGCAAGATGTGATTGGACTGATGTCCACGGAGATATGTGGAATATCAGGAGATGCCTTGGGCTAACAGGGGCAGAGAGCTGTCATGTCAGGCTTGCCACCCACCCAGCGCCTCCTTCCAGAACTGTGGGCTCTGCAAGGCTGGCTGGGGAACACAACATGCTTTGGTCAGGGTGGATGGTGCTTGAAGAGGCACCTCCCTTTGACACAAACCTGGACATCCCTGTGGAGAGCTGTTCTTCCCTCTCTCCCAAATTGCCGTTCCTATGTACCTCACACACAGAGGACATCTTCTTCTTACCCTTCCCCGCTGGGATGCTTGGTCCCACCTGCTGAGGCTTGCATTTTCAGCACAAGTTTCCTGGGTTCAGTCCCTCATGATGAGCATGCTGACAGTTCTTACGCTTGCTGGTGCTTTCTTACTCTCTCGCTGATCAGAGCTCTCAGCCATGAAGTGCAGAACTCAGAAATTAATTGCACGGCTCAAGGAAAAGTCCCATGACCTCAAATTTGGCCTGCAGCACTGCAAACCATAACAAGTCCAGAAATAGGGAGGTCTGAAGAGACTGCATTCATCAGCTTGTTCCCGATTCTCCATCCCTGTGCAATGTCCGATCTTTTATTGTCCATCATTTCCAGGTCTCCCTCCCATACACAGCCTATTAGTTCAGGACTTTGAGCTCTCAGAGCAGACTGAAAGATGTCCCGTTACACTGCAGCTACTGCAAGTCACTCTTCTGGAATGCTAATTATTTAGCCTCAGCTGGGCCACCTTTCTCTTTCCTGCAAGTCACCAACCCATGTGGGCATCTTGGCAGATTGAAACAAGCCTCAGAAATCTAGCACTGCTGAAATACCTGTGTACTGCCTACAATTGCAAAGTAGAGAGACATCACTACTCATTTTCTTTTGTATCTTATATCCACCTTCAGAGTTTAGGAGAAAGATGAAAATATTTGTTGCAAAAGCATTGACAAGAAGATCACTGAGAACAGTAATTCTTAGTCCATCATCCTTAGGCTCCAGAGGTAACATCCTGGGGTGGGGAGCAGAAGTCAACGTGGTTCTTGTAGCAGGGCTGTCGGAAACTGCTGTGACTTGCTCAGCCCTTTGCCTCTTAAGTCTCACTAGCATGCAAACTATTTTGGGACATCAGTGGGCTGGATTTGTCACATGAAAACCACAGTCCAGTTTCCTGCAAACAAAGACGTTAATAATCAGCAATAATGTTATTGCATAATAGGTCATTACTCATTACAGTGAGAAATGGGTATGGTTGCCTTTAATTTAAGAGAAGTTATGGTATCTAATGGAGTTGGTCATGGTTTGCACTGAAGAACGAGTCACAAATATTCTCTGCACATACTTAGTACTGCTAGTGGCCGAGCCTTCCCAAAAGTCCTGCTGCTGTGCGTGGGGAGGCTCGTGACCACTGCCCTCCAAGCTGCCTGCAGCAACACCTGGTTATACACGCCTGTCCATGCCGTGCCAGGCATCTCCCTGCCTGCTGGACCACAGATGCTTGTCCACAAGACTATGCACACACCACCATCCATGCTTCATGCCTACTTGGCTCCATCCAAACCCAAGTATGGAGCTAATAACCTCCCCATATGGACCTTCTTTCCTATCCCAGTCATAGCTGCACAGAAAGGGGTTAGCAGGGTCAGAGCATGAAAGACCCAGTGCCATGAGCTGACTGTTTCCTGGAACTCAGCATTTTCTATGTGGCTGCTCTGATTTTCAGGGCACGCAGGGCACAGGACCTTGTGGGATGGTCAAGACTTAAGCAACACCCCAGCGACCCCTCACTTCGCAGCACAGACGCTCTCTGAGCTCCCACCTTTTAACTACTGCTATCTCATTGTGCTTGCAGCTCTGCAAATGACTCATTCAGACATTGAAATCCGTGTGCTTTATGTTGCTTCAGTGCTGAACAATCTGTGTTGAGGATCAGAAACTGGGGAGAGTGGAGGCCAGCTCATGCAGCACAGTGGGGAGCCAGGATTTCCCCACCCTTCCCCCGGAAAAATACAGAAGAGGGATATGATGCGTTTGGACCTAGAGAGAAGATTAATCTTTCCCTTTCCTCCTGACCTGTTTTAGGCAGAAGGAGTTCATTAATATCTTAATACACCTGTGCATTCAGCTTTCCTGGAAACGAACGGTACTTGCTTGATGTTTGTGCAAAACTGTTAGCAGTGTGGGCGTTCGTGGTGATTGTGTATCAGAGGATAAGGCTCCTAGGCTGATCCAGGCAGAGGTACTGCTCCAGGCTATAGCAGTGCCACCCATCACCTTCCTTTCAGTTCATGTGGGAGGGTGATCCTTCCTAGTCAAGCTAACAGTGACTTATGCTTGTTCTCAAAAGCTTCTACAAATAGCCATGCTTTTGCAACAAATACCTTTCAGTATTGGGGTTTTTTAGGTTTTGATCACACACACACACCCCATTTCTGCAGCATTTATGCTTGTCAGAGTGCAGAAGTAAAAAGGTGCAATACTGCACTGTATCACACAGATTAAATTTGGTTTGTAATTCATCATTCAGGTCAGGAGCAGAGAGCATGGAGAAAGCACACCATCTTGTTTCATGTACTTTGGGCTTTGGGGGGGTGGGGTACAAATAACACTCTCCCAACACAATTAGCAGCAACTAATTCAAAACTGGTTTTTTCATACAGGGAACAGCCAGAAGCTCTCAAAGCTGTTGCAACATCTAAATGTAATCTAGTGCAAAAAAACAGTTCAAGGCTGTTCATCTCTAGACCATTTGTTTGATCTTTCTTCTATAAACCTGATGATTCAGAGGACAAGATCAATTCAAGGGCAGAGCACTGCCCAGAGACCAGAAGTCCGTGCAGATCTATGCACAGTAGCAAGTTGTGTGGTTCCTACAGCTTGCACCACACCCACTGTTAATGAGTAATCTATAGAAATCTGAAGCATGGGTCAAACTGGAGACTGCCTACTCTCACAGGCACAGCAGACTCCAGTCTTGCCTGTGTTGTACAGCTGGTTATTTGATGAAGTTAGTGGAAAGGCCAAACAATGCTGCAATAAAAAAGCTGGAGATGTGTCTGGATGAGCATTAACGGGCTGGGATGCATCCCAGCTATACCACTCTGGCTTTGGGAGTTACCTCCTTTCAGCTATTACCCATAGTCTGCAGATGTGGAGTAGTGGCTTTGATTAATCTGCAGCACTAAAAATGTGGGAAGAAAATTCTATACCCCCTCTCCAAGAGCAGCCCAGGACTGTCCGCAAGCCAGAGCATAAGGAGAGGACAACAGCCATGTCAGAGTGGTGTGTTCAGCTCAGGCTGTTCTTCTGGAGCTGGTCAGGGCTGGCCAAGCAGCGGAGGCCAGAGCAGCACTGGATGCAGGCTGTGGTGAGGGAACTGGTTTAAACCTTACAAAACCTGGAGGTGGTGGGCAGGGCATGATGCAGCACGACCATCGGCTCCCAGGGATGTGGTCACAGCCTACTGCCAGGGCAGGGCACGCTCTGTCCGCTCCTCTTCTGCCTCTGTGAAAACAGAGCTGTGGGCTCGCCAAGGTGACGGTGTCACTGCGTCCAGCTCTGTGGAAACAGCAGAGCCAGACACAGCAGCCAGGTCACTCGGCTGGCCTGTATTGGGATGTGGTTTTCTTACAGCCGGCTGCTTATGTAGCTGTGCAAGGGCCGCTTGATGGGCACCATCAGGACGTACCGTGGAAACACAATGTGTGGATGCAGCCGTGACAGCCCCATGTAACTGTGCAAAATGCTCCCTCCTGCTGCTCTCTCTGCCAGCACCTACAGTGCTGCAGCTCCTCCGAGTAGCTCCTGGTGCATGAGACGCACATCAAGCATGGACAAGCACCACCTTTTTCATCTTCCAGCAGGTGATGAACTTGCCAGTAGCCATGTGCTCCCTCCCGTCCCCCCAAACCGTCCCCATTTCCTACATCCGTTGTGAACTGGCCCTGTCAGCATCCATCCAGGATCTCGGTGATGCTGTGTAGCAGTGATGTCCAACACCTTCCTCTCCTCTGCTGCACTCTCCTCCTCCAGGGCATAGTTCGTGGGTGCCATTAGCTCTCTCACACCTGCTCTCATCCTCTCTGGAGATGCTTGTTGACAATAGCTCAGCTGGTCATTACGTACTCCGCATCTGCGCCAGCCGCGCTGCTGGGAAGATGGGATGTTTCCCTGGTGCCTGGCAGTGGGTCCGTCAGGAAGGCAACGCTGCAGGGACTGCCGCTACTGCTGCAGCCAAAGTCTCTATTTCCCCACATGTTCTCAGGCCCTTGGGCTTTTCCACAGTGCATCCTCTGCCCCCCAAACTAGCACATGCTACCGGGGAACCGCCAGCCTGCATTTGCCCCTACGCTGCCGAGCATCCCTCCAAGGTACACGGGAATGATGAGCCAACCTCAGTCTGCACACAGCAAGCAGCCTGCAGGGAGAGGAGCTTTCTGTCTTGTTGGAAACACCACAACCAGCATGAACAAAAAAGACTTCAAAAGAAGGAGAAAAATAATTAAAAATGCTGGGAGTCCCTGGTGGTGTCTGGAATCCCATGTGGCAGAGAAGAGGCCGGCTGGGATGCCAGTTTTAGAGCTTGCCAGTGTGATCAGCCAGTTTTAGAAGCAAATGAGGACAGCCAAGGTCAGAGAACGTTGGGCCTCTGGGACTGCCGCTGTGCAGCTGAAAACTGGGAAACAGGCAAAGCTGCAAGCGAAACACAGCTCTGCCGTTGCCACTGCAGCTGGGGCTCTCCTGGGTCCCGGGGTGGCCAGGTCCCAGGAGCTGGCCCTGCTGCACACAGGGGTGGTGGGGGCAAGGAGCTGTTTTTTGGAGACTCCTGCTTGGGGTCACAGGGGAAACCAAGCAGCTCTGTGTCCAGGCAGCAAGGGGATGGGAACTCAAGGAAGTGGTGAGTAATTAGCAGGTCTTGGGAAGACTTGCTCTGCTCCATTGCTGGGGGAGAAAGCAGCAGAGACAGTTATCTCCTGCTTTTGCCCCCAGGAAGAGCAGGACTGGTTTCTTGGGGGCTTCTGAGACAAGCCCCTGTGTGCATCTTGTTTTGCTGAGCTAATTACTTTTGCTTCCTTGGGAAGCTCTGCCCGAGCACCAGCAGCCATGCTGCAATGCCGCCACAACACCCAGGTACCCATGTCCTTGGGAGCTGGTGGTCACCAGCTTGTTCTGTGACCACAACTGTATCACATCTCCAACTCATGGCTCAGTTCCTCCTCCAAAAAAATGTGTGACTGCTGGCAACCATGTGACAGAGGCAAAGGAGAGTCACTGTATGAAAAGCAGAGCAAGGTCTGAAACCACTGCTGTGCAAAAGATCCTCCCCATCAGTGAGCAGCATCTGGCTTCCTCTTAAAGACAGAAGATTGAACCAGTTTGAACTAATGGAAAATACCCTGCTCAGACCCAGCTCCTTGTCGGAGTGAGGCACATGTAGCATCAATCCCCAGCTGCGCCTGCTTTGAAAATACAGCAGGTCTTCATGTGGGTGGGAAAAATGAGCCCAAGCATTGCTCGGCCTTTGAGAATCCTATTGCTGCCTCCTCAGTCTTTAAAAAAGTCAGGGCCTGCTCTCTGCAGCGCACTTAATATGGCTACAGTCTGATACGAACTAAGTCCAACTTTCAGTGTTGGTTTCTTGCTTTTCTGTTTCCTCAATGTGCAGTGGTTTGCACAGAGGAATGCACAGAGATGGCCTGAAACACATTTTACTGCAGGCATTTATCAGATCACGCTCTGATGTGCTGTGATTGCAGGCAGAGATACAATTTAGATCAAGTTTCTAACTGAACACCTGCATCACCTGTAGGTAAGAATAGGTCTGGGTGATGCCTCTGTGCACGGAAGATCTGTCCGCCACCCAGCTCATGGGGGGAGAGTTGAGCACTGCCTGTGCATGTAGAGCTGCATGCTCTGGACTATTCTTGCAGGACCACTGAGTTACTACAGCCATGGTGTCTTCAGGCTTACCTTTGCCCTGTTTCACACATCACGTCATTGCGGACACACCTTCAAAGTCCAAGCCAGGTCTTTAGACATGCCTCTACCCAAGAGGGATGTTGTGTATCTGCATTGCAGGGATCAGAGCTGTGGGGTTATCTCTAAGGGCCAAGGATCAAAGCTGAGTATTACGATCCTGCTAAGAGTGTTTATTCCCATATATAGTGTCGGCACTGCTGCAGTGCCTGTAGTCCCTCTTTGGAAGTAGCGGCCCTGTGATGGGGACAGACAGCCCCAGAGAGGCACTCCAGCCTGGCTCTGACCGCACGCATCAAGCCTGGCTGGGTCAGGAGCTGTCTGAGTGCCAAGGAGGGAGCGTATTCCTGCCCCACAGAGCTAACAATTTCATTTCATTTCAGGTGACTGCATCAAGCAAGAAACAAGAACTACAAGGTAAGGTGGCAGGTATCAAACCTTGTGATTGGTGGTGTCACCAGTGCTTCAGACTATGGTTGATTGCAAAAGGCTGATAAGAATAGAAACAATCCATCTGTTCAGGGCACCCAAGCCAGCACTCAAAGGAGAGTGCTGCAGACAAGTGGAGACTGGGAAGCTGCTCCCAGAGACAAGGGATCTCAGCTGCCTATGCCTGTCACTCCCACTGATGGGACAGAAAAGTGGTGGGAGAACTGCGATGAATTCCTCAGCATAGCTTAGGTATAGACGCTCATCACATGTCTTAGCACATTGCATTATAGCATTATTAATTGCTTTGACTTGGAAGAAACAGAAAAAGGAACCTCTAATCCAAGAGACTTCATTTTTTTCTGGATTCCAGTATATTACCTTTTCTTTGGTATCTGCTACAGCTGGAACCAGCACATCTACACTACCAGGAAAAAGGTCATTAATCAGCTACTTCCTTCTACTTTTCTGCAACCATGTGCATATTACAGTTTGAAATATATCCCTAACAAACTAAAAGAAGGGTTGGAATGAGTCCATGGGAAACATAAGTTCAGTAACCAGATCTGTAGCGTACAACATCTGTCAAGATAACGTGATCTCTCACCAGTTTTGATGTGATGGAAGGGGGCTGCGGAATTCCCCTGAGAAAGTTCCCCTTCTCTCCCTTCATTGATTAGATCTTAAGGCAACCCCAACACAAACCTTTTCTAAACAAAACTCTGGGTGCAGGAGCAACTAAATGGATCCTTGAAATGGCATAGCTACTGAATATCACTGCATTCCGAGCCATCCCTGGAAATGTGAAGTCCTTTGGGCTGAGAGCTCTGAAAAATGTGCCTTTCCTGTGGAACTCCAGGCTCGCAGGGAAGGAAGGGTTAAAGGAAATGTGCCCTCTCCTCTGAACGGGGCCCTTGCAGGAAAGGCAGTGATCAGAGCACAGATAGCTATGCCTTGATCAAAGCTCCCCCTCGCTTCTGGCAGATCAGGGGTGGGAAGCAGGGCTGCCTCCTTCCTGAAATGATGCATCTGGTGCCGGCAGCAAGGAGAAAGCAGAGAGATGGACAATTCCTTCTTCAGCATCTCCTCCAGGCAGGGCAGGGACCGCTCTGGGAGGGGATGCTGCAAGAGCCCTTTTCCTGCTGTGGACAAGATGAAGGATGAGGAATAACCCTGCCTTCTGCTCTGGCACAGGAGAGGGGAGCAGCCCCATCTCGGAGCAAGGGAGCAGGAACAGAGCACCAATTCCTGCTGGTGGCTGCTCTGTGTCGGTGGCATAAGGCCCCTGGGTGGGAGGAAGCAGAGGGACAGGCTGGAGCCAGCTAGGGAGCTCTGGAAATGAGTCCCTGGGCCAGCGAGTGGCCAGCCATCCTTCTCCTGGGTATTTTCCCTAGCTCTTTAGAGACAGGGAATTCCCTCGTTTCCCCCGGCAGCCCTGGCTTGGCACCGCAGGTTCCCTTCTCATGATGCAGGTGACACCAGGTCCTGTTCCCATAACCCTCTGCAGCACAGCGTTTCCCTGCGCATCCCCACAGTCCTAAGGCTGCAGTTACCCAGCCCCACGTCTTGCTCAGCCCCTTGTCCTTCCAAAGGAGACGTCCTTTTCTCTCTGGCTCAGCCCACGGCTCCGTTCCTGAAAGACACTGTTTACTACTGAAGTGTGAGCCCCTCTGAGTTACCCTCACATACCTGCTTGGGGAGGGCTGTTCCCAACTTCTCCTGCTACAGGAGCCCACACGGATCAGAGCTGGAAAAGCGTTAGCTGGAAAACGAGGAGGCAGCTCTGCTGGCTCCCACCTTGTGCACCACTGAACTGGGAAAAAGGATCTGCTCACGGGCTGCCACATCATTTTGCATGGCTCAGTGCAGAGCCAAACAGGGGCGCAAAGCTGGGGTAAACTCTGGACTAACCTAGGCTTTGAAGGGCAGGGACCCGAAGAAAGGAGGTGTTGCCAGTGTAACAGTGGTGCAAAACATTGTATGTGAATAAGGAACATAGAAAAGGCAGGGGAAGTACTAGTCTGCAGACTCAGGAGCCTTCCTCAGGGAGAAAGCGATCTCCGGGGTGTTTATGCTCAGGCAGTCCCCCGCATGATCAGGAGTGCTGGTTCCCGTGACTGCTCCGTTCCCCAATGGGCAATGTGTTTCACTTTTCAGACTTGAGCGGCTTCTGGGGTCAAGCAGGGTGGCTGGCTCCAGGAGCTGCATCCAGGAGGCTGGAGCACATGCCAAGCCCAGGTGGCAGCTGACTCATTTCCCACCCCTGGGCCTGGTGTCCTCGCTGAGCCGACTGAGGAGCCTGTGCCTGCCGTGCATCAGTCTCATGTGTCATCAGTCTCTGAGAGCGACCAGAGAGATGAATCAGCAAAGGATGGAGACAGAGCATGAGCAGCAATAGCAGAAGAGAAGCACGCCCATGCCCCTGTGTCTGCACCGTGGTTACCTGTGCGAGACCGTGTCTGTTAGCTGTATGTGAGCACCACTGCTCTGGGGATGGTGTTTCTCCTCGGGAGAGCAGCTGGTGAAGGACGATGGAAGCAGTGTCCTAGAAGATAAGTCCCATCACAGAGACTTCATCCAAAAGCTACGTAAGGAATCTGGAACTAGCTGTTGCTTGCTGAGTTCATGGGGAGAAAGCAAAACCATTGCAAGGGGGAGAAACTGGAGCAAGGCTCATAAAGAGCTGTATACTCAGCTAAAAAATCCAGGGCAATATAGCTTACAGCCTAGTTGGTGTCTATGAGGGGAGAGCCTGGGACCAGGAAAAGCCCCAGGGAAGAAGCGAATTAGAGAGAAGGTTACCCTGAGACTTGGCTGTTCTTTCCCTGCCTCTCCTCTCATTTCAGGTCCCTGAGCTTCAGGCAAGGCTGGTCAGTGGCAAACAGACTGTCATGTGGATGTACTTTCTCCAGGCACTGGGGCACTTCTGCTGTCCCTTGTCCCTCCAGGGAGACCTGTGCCACCCATGGGGAACCTGCTCAGCTTGGCATACCTGCGTGACATCCAGTGGCACGGGATGAGCATCCACCAGCAGCACCCCACTGCTGCACTCCGCTCACCATGAACATCCTGCTCCTTGCAATGCCCCCCCCCCCCCCCC
>VZSC01015221.1:0-11729 GCA_013398225.1 Steatornis caripensis
AAAATCAAAGAACTACCCACCTGGATTCATTATTCTGGGTGCACTCTGCATCTGCGTACGCATGCTGTGCATGCACGCTGTGCATGCACACTCTGCAGCGGGAACAGGTGAGCCTGTGCGCACGCACACCTACGTATATGTTCGCAGGACAGAGTGCGTGCAGTGTGTGGGGGCACTTTGTGTTATTGCACGCAGGCTGTGCATGCAGGAGGGACATGTGCACTGCGTGTGCTCCTCAGGGGGTGGTGTGTGTGTGCGTGCACGCATGTCGGTGTGCAGTGTGTGCGTTGTCACAATCAGCGGGCTGCTGTCTGTGTGCAGCCCTGCCCGCCCCAGCCCCCACTGTGCCATTCCACACTGCTGCCCATGGCCGGGGTCCCAGCCCCAATCCCCCGCAGGCTCTGGTCCCAGCCAGGAGTGTCTGCCCTCTGCACACCAGGCGTATTTGCACGAGTTTTAGAAGCAGGTGGAGGGGAGGGTTTGTTCCCCTTCAGTCAGCTGCTGAAGGCACTGCAGGAGGGTGCAGCAGGCACAGGTTCCACACGTGGCTTACTCGTTGGCGAAGGTGGTGCCCATAACCTTGAGGAGAAGTTACCCAAGCCAGGTTACACAATGCTGCTATGCAAGCTCCTCTCTGCCAGGGACACACACCATGAGACCAATACACAGTTAAGGTCCACTTGCAACACCATTAGCAATTTATTAACCTGTCCATCAATGTGACTTCCAACTCTGACAATGAAATGTGAATGCCCAAGTGCACCACAGCCTGAACAGAGGCAGCTGCTGTGCTGGGGGAAGGCTGGAGCCCAGGGACCCGGGCTGTGCCCTGACACTCACCCCCTCCCTGCTTTCTGCTTCAGTTTCCCCTTCTTCAAAGTGGGAATGATGCTGGTGACTTCACCCATGAAGCCCTCGGAATCCAGGCGCCACCAGCTGAGGGACAGAACCGTCAGGAAACTGAGCAAAGCACTCCTCTTTCCCATCTGTCTGGGGGAGGACAGGTGCCCTTCCCCTCCCAGCAAAGGCTCCAGAGCACAGAGCACTTCCAAGGCAGACACCGGCACCTGCAGCACAGAGGCCAGCTCAGCGGGGATTGTGCAGCGCACCCCATCACAATGCTGGACACAGGGGAGGTCCCAAATCCCACACTTGCCACAGACAGCCAACCGGGACAGCACAGGGAAGGAGATAAAGGCAGCCTTGCCCTACCCAGGATGATAAAGAGTCTGTCTAGAAGTGTAACACAACACAGCTTGGCAGCGTCCTCTTCTCAGCTCACCAAACTGGTCTGAAAAGGCACTTCACTCCCTGTCCCATGAGGGAGGATACACCTGGAAATAAAACCCTTGAAAAGTGGATTTTTATAAGAGGTTCAACAGAAAGCAGAGACTCTGCAGCAGCCGGTATCTAGGACAAGTCAGAGGCCATGGCATCGGCAACGGCCCGCGTTCAGGCAGACAAGGCCTCCTGCACGGTCCTCCCCGCCCCAGCCAAGGATCCAGATTGCAGCTGCCCAGCAAGAGGTCTGTCAGGATGCAGCCGGCAGAAACACCCTAGCGTCCAGATGGGGAAGACATTGCGGTATGCAGTGTAACTGATGGCACACGACTTGTTGAATACCCCAGCAATATTCTCCTGAAAGAGACAGAGAGCAAGACGGTATGGGTGGCAGGGAACCTCGGGGTGTCCAGGATGCGGTGCTGAGCTCATTGCCTTCCTGAAGTCTCCCACCAAAAGGCGCAGGCAGTTTCCCTTCGAGGTAAGGGAAGGCACACCACTGCAATAGCTGCACAATGCACAGGATCTGCAACACCAGGGAACTCCAAGGAACTGCTTGGAAAAAACAGAGGAAAGATGTACCTGAGGCCAGTCCCCGTTGGGCAGCTGCTTGTCAATCAACACTCTGATGCCCCTTTCCAGCACGTCGATGTCAGGGTACCTGCAAAGCACCAGGGAGATGTGAGCACTCTTACCCAAACTGTCTGCAAACTCCCATCCGTGTGCTTAGAGAACTCAACGACCTCCAGGCTGTCCCGGGCATGCTGAGTGCTTTGGGAAGGCCGCTCATGTCCCTGGTACACCAGACATTATAAATAACGACATTTTCCCAGGGTGGAGGCCTGCGGTTGTGATCCAGACAGACCTTTGCTTTGCACTGGCTCCCCCTCGCCCAACATTATGAGCCTCGCTGGCTTGCGGAGCACTGCGTGGGCCAGTCCGTCCCTGCAGGAGGCTCACGACCGACAAGGTCACGTACAAACACAGCTCGGTGCAGGAACCACACCAGCCGGGCCCAGGGCCTGTGCAAGCCCTGGCGTGCAATCCAGCCTGCATTTCCCATCTCAGTGAGTGCTCAGGATCAGGCAGTGCCTGAAGAGGTGAGGGCTGCTCCTACCTGACAGCCATGAGCCCCAGCAGTGCCCAACACGTGTTGTGGATCTGTGATGTCGCACTCTGCACATACGTGCGCTGCTCGCATGACTCAAAGTCCTCTCCCCACCCACCATCTGCCATCTGCTTGGAGAGGAGGAACTGGCAGGCCTGGGCCACCTCTCTGCACGCAGCCCTGCAAGGATGGGGCAAAGAATCAGACAGGGATGGGGCAGGGAGTGTTTGCATGTCCATGTTTCCCAGCTGAAAACAGGAGCTGTGCTCTGCCCTGCTCATGGCTGGGGCTGCCCAGAGAGTTCAGTGCTCAGGCAGCAAGCATCCTGGCCACGTCGCAGGCATAGCGTTCGGGAAGAGCAGTACCTGGGGCAGGAGAGCCCATGTACTCCACAGCCTCTCTGGGCAGCCTGGGCCAGGGCTCGGGCACCCTCACACCAAAGAAGTTCTTCCTCATGTTCAGGGGGAACTGCCCGGGCTCCAGTTTGTGCCCAGTGCCCCTCGTCCTGCCGCTGGGCACCCCCCAAAAGAGCCTGGCCCCATCCCCTGGACNAGAACTGGACACAGTACTCCAGATGTGCCCTCCCCAGGGCAGAGCAGAGGGGCAGGATCCCCTCCCTCCACTGCTGCCCACGCTCTCCTCAACGCCCCCCAGGACACCCTCGGCCTTCCTGGCCCCAAGGACCATGGCTGGCTCACGGTGACCCTGCTGTCCCCAGCACCCTCAGGTCCTTCTCCACAGAGCTGCTCCCCAGCAGGTCAGCCCCAACCTGTCCTGGGGCGTGGGATTGTTCCTCTGCAGGTGCAGGACCCTACACTTGCCCTTGTTGAACTCCATCAGGTTCCTCTTCACCCAACTCTCCAGCCTGCCCAGGTCACAATGAATGGCAGCACAGCCTTCCGGTGAGTCAGCCGCTCCCCCCAGCTTTGTATCATCAGCAAACTTGCTGAGGTGAGACAAACACTTCTTACCCATCACGGTACGTGTGCTGCATGCTGGCGAACGCCTCCAGACCAAACCAGGTGCCGTAGGTGAAACAAACCCCCCAGCTCCTAGGAGGAAGGGGAGAGTGGTACTGGCAGGGGTGCAAGGCTCCAGGTAGAGGCAGGCTGCGACAATGGCCATGTTCACAGCAAGAGCAGAGCCGGGCACAGAGCTGCAGCCCACCTGCAACCATGCCCAGTCCCACCAGCTCCTGCTCGCAGCTCAGACAGGTGTCAGCAGACACTCTGGGACCAGAGAAGCTGGAGCCACCCTAGCCCCCAAGGGTTCTCCAGGTTTTGTGCAATGCATGAGGTGCCTGCTCTGCCTGGGCTGGAGGGAGACGAAAGGACCTAGGGGAGAATCAGCCCCTGCTTGCCCTTCCCGTGGATCCCGCCAGCCAGGAATATTTTGCCATCATGGCCCCTTTCACACTGGGGCAACCAGGGGAAAACCAGGCACCAGGAACACTGCTTACCCTTCCCACGACCCATCGGCTCGCTGCTTCTTGCGACAGAAGTCCAGGCCCTTCTGCAGAGTCTCTCTGGCCAGGAAAAAGATACTGGCTTCAGAAGCAGCTCAAACTCAGTGGCTGCTTCATCAGGGGCATCCATCGGTCCCTCTGAAGCTCTGATGGGTCCCATTATTAGACACCTCCAGAGGCAAGGGCGTGCAGACAGGCAACCACATTGCTCAGGATCTCAGAGTCAAATCGCGCACCAGTTGGGTGCTTTTCTGCCTCATGCGAGCATGCAAGCAGGGGACCTGGACTACAACTGGCTGCAAGATCAAGGCAGCTTCTAAGTCAAGAAGGAGGCAGATCTTTACCAGTTTCCCCCAGCCTGATCCCAAACAGCCTGCATCCTGCTCCTTGAGAGAGGCTGGGCCCCAGCCTCTCACAGGGGACTCTGGTTTGGAGAAGTCACCAGCACACCAGCTGCGCACAAACC
Organism: Steatornis caripensis; assembly: GCA_013398225.1. NCBI lineage: Eukaryota > Metazoa > Chordata > Aves > Caprimulgiformes > Steatornithidae > Steatornis > Steatornis caripensis. Next base: position 4,321 of record VZSC01015221.1, read on the forward strand.
TCTGACACGGCTCAGCAGGGGCTGTGCCAACAGAGGCCATGGCAGCCAGCATGTGACATTGCAGCCCGTTTTCTCTGCTACTCGACTCTCATCTCAGTGCCTCACCTGATCTCTGGGGCTCTATGCTCAGGGAACTTGTCGTGGAAGCGTCTCAGTGCCTGCATGACAGCCGATGTGCACTCCACGTAGGTGTAGTCGATCATGATGTCGCCTGCCAGCAGGTGAAGGATATCAGTACAACAGCTCCTCTGCTGAGGAGCCTCTGGGCCACACGCTGCCAACCTCTCCCTTGGACCCAGGGCACACTTATCCCACAGAGGGACCTGGGGCAAAGCCAGGCACCCACAGGGCACAGTGAAGCCAGTCCGCTGTGTCCCTTCACAGTGGACAGGATGACCAGCCCCACACTGCTCCCCTTACCAAACACCTCCGAGGGGTTCAGCAGCTCCAGTAAGTGGCCTCCTCGCTTGGTTTCATATGTGGCAAAGCCTCCATCCGAGTTCCTCATGCTCAGCAACTGCCCAGACAAGCAGAGAGAGGGGTTGGGTCTAGTTCACAGGCAGTACCACCCAGTCTGGCCCCAAGCCAGGTGTGAGGACAAAGTGAGACCTACAGGTCCATGGGGTTGGCTGACAACCCAGGTCCCAATCATACTGACAGGTAGGCCCAATACAGACCATCACATTGCATTACGTCACCTATGTAGCGCAGTAAATATATCACAGTAAATATGGTGTTGCCATACCAGGCCACAGGCCTTGTACTAGCTTAGTAATACCAGATCTAACAACTCATCAGGCCTCGACTTCTCTTATTTTAGCTTGGTTTAACTGCCCGCATTTCCCTTGGCCTTAATTTTTGCAGCACTTACCACATTCACAGCATCAAAGAGGCGTTCAGGGGGGACAAGCTTGGCTATGAAGGGGCACTTCTCCTGCAGCAGCATAACTGACTTCAGTCCCTCCGCTGTGCAGTCTGCCACAATCCAGCCACAGTCTCGGGTGCTGAACGGGAAGCCACCCTGGAAAGGGATCAGGAGGGCTCAGTACCTTCCCCGGACATGTTCTGTTCTTGTGGGGGGTAGAGGGGGGGGGGCTGCCTCTCATTCCCATCCCCTCTGCCCAAATCCCTGCCTCCTTCGTGCAGCCTTCAGAGACCAGTTCCAGCCACCATACCTTGTTCATATGGCGATAATACTTCTGGTAGTCAGGTGGGTTCTCTGTTATCTGCGGAAAACAAGAAACAAGCGAGACCAGGCTAGAGGTGCCTGGCTGCAGGACCAAAGGCTGAAACCATCGTCACAGACACAGAACTGTGTGGGACTGGGCATCACCTGTCCTTTACCAGGGGAGGCGGACAGGTAAAGAGGTCAGCTGTGGAGCAGCGAGCGCTGAAGAGAAACCACACTTTGGCCTGGTTTCAGCCAGTGTTGCTGAAGTCCCCTCTTTGGGTGCTTTCCTGACAGGGAGCCATCGGCTTTCAATGCTCCCACTGGCAGCACCACAAGCAAGACCTATGACTGCATCTGCACGAAGCTGCTGCTGACAGTGACCCCCACCTTGAGCCACTGGCCTGGCCAGCAGGCGCTGAGCTCACACAGCCATTAGACAAGGAGGCTGGCTTTCCCAGAAGGGTGCCTCAAATGTGTGGGCACCAGACAGGACAAAGGGCAAAAGAAGCCTAAGCTCTCAGTTTTCCAGCCTCTTTGCCAAAGTAGCGAACCCAAACATCCCTGAGCCTGGCCGAAGTCCTTTCCAAGCTGCAAAGATGGCTCCCAGCAACAAGGAGCAGAAAACAGGAGGCCGTCCCTAGGACTCTGCTAATCCTGTCCTTCAGAAGGGAATAGACACATCCAACAGGGCTCTGAGAAGTAGCCAAGTCTGCACAGCCAGCACGCGAGAGACACCACCAGCTGGCTCTGCTCACCTGGGTGAACCGGAGGAACTCATGCGCATTTTGGAGGCAGGCCGTGAATTCAGGCATCTTCTGGGCTTCTGCCTAGAAACAGAGATGCACAGTCAGCAAGGAGCTGTGGCCACCAAACGTGCCCCTCAGGAAGAGGATGTGCTGTGACCTTGCTGGCCTGCTGGTCTAGGTGCCATTAATGCCTGGCCCTTCACACAGCTGTTTCTGTAGGTTTGCATTCATACTTTGCTTACTGTTTCCACTGCAAACCTCCACAGCGAGAACTGGACCAACAATTGTTGCTGGCATCACCAAGAGAGACATTTGCATGATCAGGTTAGGGGCTTACTGGGGCAATCACACCACCCTCCAAAAAGCATGCCTACCATCACTGTCCCAGTGCAGGAAAGCAGGAGACCTGCGCATTGTCCCTGCCAAATGGCAGTGCTCTGGGACCACGCAGAGAAGGATGAAAGGCCAGGGTTTTACCACAAGACTGCAGCAACTGGAAAGTCTAAGCTGACCCACTCAGCTGGCACTGTGGCCTCCTCCTTCAAAATCCGCTGGCAAAGATGGGCTGTACCAGCTGTGCTGGGCATCCCGCCTCCCGCGGCCGAGGTGGGCTCTGAGATGCGTGTTTGCCTGGCTCGGTCATATGACGCAATGCCAGAACTGGCACAGCAGAGGTCTGAGGGGATGTGCGGTGGGAGCTGTTGGTATTCGGGGATGCGCCAGGAGAGACCATTGTCCCAAGGCAGCATGTAGCACTGAGGGGTGCATTACCTCCAAGAAGGCTTGGACGGCAAAGGCAGTATCCCAGAGCTGGGATCCATTTGTGCCCTGGAAGAGAGAAAGTAGACAGTGAGGGGCAGATGCTGGCAGCAGCCTGACCCAGCTGTGGGGTCAATGGGACAGCACATCCCTCTTGCATTACCCTCACTAGGTCCCTCCACCCTGCATCTCAGTTTTATGTCACCCAGCATCACGGCTGACATGCTGGCATAGAGTGGACATATGCAGCAGCTCAGGGACAGCAAGGGAATAGGAAATGAGAGAGCTGCTTCTGCCTGCTCTGTGCATAGCCAAGAAAGGAGAGGTGGCTAGCGATAAGGAGCAGAGGGAAGCAACAGCTACGAGAGAAGCACAGCTCAGTCCACATGCAGTATCAGGGGCCTGTCTTTCTCCTTCCCTTCTCCCAGGACCCATGGGGATGAAGGGAGTGGAGGCCTAGAACTTCACCCTCGGCTCACAGCCACAGAAAGGCAAACTAGCAGGACGGACACTACTCACTCCTGGCATAGCCAGGGGAAGTGGCAGAGAGAAAGACCGGGTCACCAGGCACCAAAGGCGAGATGCCAGGAGCTCAGGTTCAGGGCGAGCAAGCCATCCCATTATTCCAAGGGCTGCCCCAGCACGCCAGGGTCCCTCTTAGTCATAGCTGAACTCCTACAGCACTTCACCTGCATCTTCATGCCGTCGAGGCCCAGCCTGTGGGAGGAGAGAGCACAGCGCTGCAGTGCAGGCACAGCAAGAGTGCCAGGAAGCAGGTCAGGAGCCACGGCGTGCTCGCTCCACAGGGATCAGAGCCCTAAGCTGTGCCAGGTGGGTCACACTCAGCCCTTACCAGAGATAGTCAGGGATCCTGGAAACATGTTCCTGAAAAGCTGGGGAGTTCTTCCCATCCACGAACCAGCGAACTAGCATGTTGATTGTCTTGGAAACCTGCCAAGAACAGCACTGTCACTGCTCTGGGTACAGTATCTTCCAGCCCCAGAGAAATACATCCCTCCCACTCAGCACAAAGCCATCTGGAGGTGGCCTCAGGCTTGATCCCGACAGCTCTATCTGCAGCATCGCTACACTTAGCTGAGTTAGTGCGGCAGGTGACATGAGGTTACCCCACAGCTTGCCCCCAGCTCATATCCACAGACCACAAGGAGAAGGATGCCTCCCCAGGGTCATGGCTGTCCCCACGCCCTCTGCATCTTCTGTGCCCTGTTAGCATTAAGCTCTTGAGTATTAGGAGCAGCAGGAGTTGCGCCCAAGCAAGATCTGGTGATTATGGTTACATGTCACGATTGCAAAGCACTGGGGGGGCCACAAGCTGGTCCCTAACAAGCAAAGGGCAAGAGTTTTGAAGGATTGACGGCAAGCGTCCTACCGGCCCAATGCTGATGCACTTGGTGAATCTGTCATCAGCTTTGATGTGGTCGTACAGCTCTGTGATGGCTCGCTGCCGCAGGTGGGTGCTGTGGTGGGCTTCATACACATTCATCATTGCTAAGGGAGAAGAAAGGAACATGCAATGAAAAAGCCACCCCATGTAGCCAGATTCACTTGCTGTGGCAGGCTGCACCACTGCTCACATGATGACCGGTAGAGGAAAGCATGGGAACTGCTCTGCCCCAGAGCAGACCGACGACCTGGGCAGAAGGCCCTGCTGCTCTGAGGGTGGGAGAAGCCCAAGGATCCCACAATCCATGCCTCCATCCCAGCTCCAGGTCATACACCGGCAGCTGGCTGTAGAGCCTAAAGAGCCCCCATGGTACAAAGCAGCTTCAGTTCCTCACACAGCAAGGGCCCTCCGCCCCAGCCAACATCGCACTCACCATAGCTGAGGCCCAGCAGCCAGCTGTGTGGGGTGTACACATCACAGGCAGCCACATTGTTCCTCTGGGCTGGCCAGTATATGCTGGCGTAGTCTTGCACATACAGCTCCTGGCACAAGACCACAAAGGGCATCAGCCTGGCAAGCTGGGAGCAAGCATCCAGGGGCAGCTTACTGCTGGAAGCTGGCTCCACTGACCGGACAGAGAGACTGCAGGTACGAGAACTGTCACTTCGCAAGCCAGAAGCTGGCCCACAAGGACATGGCTGGCACAGCAGGCGGTCAGGGAGCCATGTATCCTTGGCGGGAAGCCCCACCAGGGCCAGCTGCTTACCTGCCGCAAGCTCCGTATGAGCTCGTCCTCTTCTGCTGACAGACGCCTGGCGTAACAGTAGCTCATGGGGAGGTAAACCTGGCGGCAGTGACACCAGAGCCGGGATGGGTGGGCTGGGAACCATGTAGGAAGCAGCCTGTTTGCAACAGAGAAGGTGCTACTGTAAGGAACAAGGAGGGCTAAGGCCAGCAACGGCGAGACAATGTGCTGACAGGGGGATGCCTAGAGCAGGGCATGCCTTTCCTCATCCCCTGTACCAGGCCTGCTGCTGCTGGTACAGAAGAGAATATCCACACAGCCCGGCCCTGCTCAGATCCTCCCCACCAGGGCTGCTCCCTCTCCACTATGGCTACCAGACACGGCTCCTCACCCAGCTCACACATGGCAGGCAGGATCCCGAGCTCAGAGAGGAGGGAGGGGAGAAGTCAGTTCAGGGGCCCCTCTCTTCCTCACGTGACTTTGAAGGCAGAGCCCCTGACTCTGAGGGTTAAGTGCATTTGATGACAAAGCACCAGCAGCCCTTGGTGCTGTGCAGCCCCTGATTTCCCCCAGGGAAAATGTCATATACTCTCCCTCTCTGACACCCAGCAGCCCTCTGAGTAATCGGAGAGCGTACGAGTGAGGGTTAGAGCTGGCAGCCTTACACGTGGCTGTCCTGTCCTGCTTGGGCCCAGTTCTGGCTGGCCAGAAGAGCAGAAGATAGTGTCGGCAGGCAGAGAGCACACAGATGTATCGGGGACCCCGTGGGCAAAGCTAACGGGGCTGAGCTCTGGCATCTCCCTTCGGCGTGGTGTTCGATGCTATCCACCCACCGGCTGGCCTTGCTGCTGGTCTCCCAGCTGACAAGCAGCCTGAGCACCTCCAGTTCCAGGCCACAGCTGGAGTTATCCCATCAAACACCAGTGCCTGGGATAGTTCTGGGTCGAGGCTGGTGGCAGGACTGACAACACCCCCTACCTCCACATCGAGGACGGCACATACCACATCTCTGGGAGAAGCGTGTTCATTCCCTCCCAGCTATAAACGTTCAAGACAGCCAGCCAAAACTTTCCCCAGGAAGGGATTCCCACAGCACCTCCTGCAGAAAGTGATATCAGCTTTCAGGGTTAACGTAACCATGCCAGCTTGCTGCTTTCTTCCCCATCGCAGGGTCCACTTCTCCCCACGCTTGGGAGCATGCCACTCAGGCTGTGACACATTTTTCAAAAAAGGGCAAGCAGGCAACAGTACAAAAACGTAATACACTTTCCCATCATTAATTGAAAATGCAGGTGCCATCAAGGACAACCAAGAACAAGAGTTCCCCCACTACCCGGCAGCCCTCGGGTCCGGTCCCCATGGCTGCTGTGCTGGGCACAACAGAGCTGACCTTTGCTGTGCAGGTTGACACGGGCCCGCACAATGTCAGGGTCATCTGGTCCAACCCCCAGGATCCTCATGGCTACGTAGTTGAGCGCTGTGCCAAACACTGTCGATTTGTCTTCCACATGCCTGTCACGCACATACACAGAGAGAGCACAGCCGTCAGCATCAGCCAGACAAATCCCGCTGCACAGGGCTGTCTTTGTCGAGGTGAAGTGGGATGCCAGGGGTGACTGAGGAAAAGGGGAGAAGTAGCTAACCCAGGGAGAAACATTGCTCTGCACTACCCTGTCACGCATGATGCTTTGGGATATCGCGCCGCAGAGGAGATGCAGCCAGACTTGATGCTCCGGCCATCTCTGTGGCAAAACGCGTACCTGGGGTGCTACACAAGCAAGTCCAACCACCCAGAGGAATCGCAGTTGCAGAGTCCCACTCCCGAAGCCTGGGCAGGTCTGCCAGCAGCTCGAAGTGCTGGCCCTCGGAGGTGCCATCGCTAAAAGAGGCGTCTTTGCTACTCACAAGCCCCAGCCCCCGTCCGGGAGCTGCACAGAGCGCAGGTAGCGCACCATCTCTTTCCGACACCCCTCCGGCAGCTGGATCTTGACGGTGTGGCAGGTGATGAGGAGACCTGGAAGGCGAGGCGGGCTGGCTCTTACACGACGCCCAACTCGACACGACACGCCGGCCCCGCGCAGAGAAGGCGCGCCGCGAGCCCTACCTGGCAGGAGGAAGAGGGGCCCGCCGTAGTCGCCCGCCCAGTGCCCGTCCTCGGCCTGCAGGGCGCCGTAGAACCGCATGCCCTTGCGGGCAGCCTCCCGGGCCGTACCGGCCGCCGCTAACGGCGGCAGCGCCTCGCCCTGCGGGGAGACGGCGGCTCAGCCGGGGGTGCCCCTCGCTCCGGGGTGCCCCTCGGCCCCCCGGCCCCCGCCGCGGCCCCCCCGGCCCGCACCGTGTCCAGGCCGACGCTGTGCTGNCGCCGTAGAACCGCATGCCCTTGCGGGCAGCCTCCCGGGCCGTACCGGCCGCCGCTAACGGCGGCAGCGCCTCGCCCTGCGGGGAGACGGCGGCTCAGCCGGGGGTGCCCCTCGCTCCGGGGTGCCCCTCGGCCCCCCGGCCCCCGCCGCGGCCCCCCCGGCCCGCACCGTGTCCAGGCCGACGCTGTGCTGCTCCAGCGCCGTCTGCGCCCGCCGCTCGCCT
>VZSC01015223.1:12382-22761 GCA_013398225.1 Steatornis caripensis
CCCCCCCCCCCCCAACCTCCCCCCCACACCCCAAAGACTTTTCATTACAATTAACCCCCACCCCATTCTCCGGAATAGAATATTGGGAAAGGAGACAAAAGACACTGGAAGTTGCTGCAGAAATCATAGCGACCGGATTTGTTCAATACCGATGTTTCATTTTCTTATTTACTTGAATTTTTTTTTTTAAGCACTGGGACTCTTTCTACAAAGAGCTCTCGTGATTTTTTTTTTTTTTTTTTNGGGAAAGGAGACAAAAGACACTGGAAGTTGCTGCAGAAATCATAGCGACCGGATTTGTTCAATACCGATGTTTCATTTTCTTATTTACTTGAATTTTTTTTTTTTAAGCACTGGGACTCTTTCTACAAAGAGCTCTGTGATTTTTTTTTTTTTTCCCCCAAGTCCTTTCTCGGACACCTTCTCACCTCGGACTCCTCCGAGACGTACAACTTTCCTTTTGGTCTTTTCCATGTGAAGATGGGTTGGTGATTTTGAGCTTTAGGACTTCAGCAGAGGGAATAAACAGATGTTTGGAAACTTTAGGCAGGACAAGGAGTGAGCTGTTTGGAAGGATGGGTGGTTTGGGGGTTCTCTTTGTAATTATTATTAATAATAATTTTTAACTTTTGGCTTTGTTTGGGGGAGCTGCCGGAGGGAGAATCACGTTACTGGACTGAAGTCACAGATCATACACGCACATGGAGCACCGGTCCCGTATTTTTAATTATGACATTTAGCATTTCTCCCTCACACGCACTCCTTCCCCCTCCTTGATGATTACTGGGAATATACACAATCTGGGACCGAACGCTGAAACATTTCTAGTCCGTGGTAGGGAAGGGGACACATCTGAACTCTAGTTTTAGACCGTTTACGGTTTTATTTCATTTTAATTTGGGATGGGTTTGTGCTTCTTTTACCCTTTTTTTCTCAGAAAAGTCCTCTGTTTTGTTGTTGTTTTTCTTTCATTCCGCTTGTAGGACCGGCATGATGGAGTGCCCAGCCACAGTTCCAGGCTGTCCCAGCTGGGATCCGTCTCCCAGGGACCCTACTCCAGCGCTCCTCCGCTCTCTCACACCCCATCCTCGGATTTCCAGCCGCCTTACTTCCCACCCCCCTACCAGCCTCTTCCTTACCACCAAAGCCAGGACCCTTACTCCCATGTCAATGACCCCTACTCCCTAAACCCCTTGCATCAACCCCAGCAACACCCCTGGGGACAGAGGCAGAGGCAAGAGGTGGGATCAGAAACCGGGTCACTGCTGCCACAGCCTCGGGCCGCCCTGCCCCAGCTCTCGGGACTGGACCCCAGGCGGGACTACCACTCAGTAAGGAGGCCAGATGTCCTTCTGCACTCAGCTCACCATGGCCTTGACTCCGGCATGGGGGACAGCCTTTCTCTGCATGGCATCGGACACCCAGGGATGGAGGAGGTCCAGGTAAGGCACCGCGTTTCTTTCTCCTGGGCAATGCAGATGCCTTCCAGGCTGGAGCCCCCCATCCCTCAGTTAGAAATGATCAGCGAGGGGTTTACAGCAATATCGCTGTGTGTTGCCATCCTTTTGTTGTACTGGGATTATAATTATAATCCCCCCTCCCTCGCCTTTTTTTTTTTTTAAGAGAATTTATTTCATCACTGTCACGCACAGACTCTGCTTTGTAAACCCTCCCCTACACGTCAAGCCAGCAGAGTGCAGGGGGAAGACAGACATGCTGCTCGAAATATTCCACGTGTTTCAAAAGCTGGCAGGGTTAAAGCCTGGCTTTTCAAATTCCAGTTATTTCCCATGCAATCTCAGCTACCCTTCCCCCTAACCAATTTCCTGCAGTTCAGGAATTTTGATGAAACTGTCAAATTACTACATTTTTCATTCGGGAGGGAGGGTAAAATATAAACAAAACCCAAACCAAAAGCAGTAACCTGTGATCAGGGAAAATGTCACCCCACCTCCCCCCCACCCCTTTTTTTTTAAGTATAGTTGGTAGGGCAGCACTGATTTTAAATAGTTTTATTCCCTCTTTGGGGTAACAAAGGAGTTTCACCGGGCTCAAAACATAGTATTTCCCAGCCTTCTTCCATCCCACGCGAAACTCCTCATCACGTGTTATTTCCTAAAAACAGAAAGGCCTTTAACAGCTTCGGTGCTGGGGTGTTTTGCACCTTGCTGGAGCAGGGCACGGCCAACCGGTGGGGACCACAGAGCCTGAGGCTGGAGCCTCCCGAGGCCAGGTCATACATTAGGCTTTACTAGTCAGGATTTGGGGGTTCCCGTCCATTCCATTTTTTTCCTCCAAATTTATATGTCATATATATATATATATATATATATACACACTTGGGGTGAAGGAACATACGGACCGTAGGATGAAATAAGGACTTCAGAGTTACAGAAAGGGAAAAAGAAAGGAGAAAAGAGGAAGATGAGAAGGAAAAAACATAGCCGTGAAAAAGGATCCTGCTGAACATCATGGGAATCAGAGGCAGAGGAGCAGAGGGACTGCGCTGCATGGGGCTTGAGGCTTGTCTTAGCTTTTCACGGGAAAACCCCGAAGCTTTGCTGGGGCGAGTTGCTTTAGAAATAGAAAGGTTTTTCTTTTTTTTTCTGGTTGAATTTGCTCCCGCCTCCGAGCCCCGCGGCCGTCGGGTCGCTGGTTTCTGCGGCTTTCCAAGCTGGTTTTGAGACCTGGGGGCAGCCCCTGACCCCCACGGGCGCGATGTGCAGGTCCCGTCTCGCATTCCTGGCTCAGCCAAACTGGCTTGCAGGTCAAGGCGAGTTTTAGCTCTGTGAATGCAGAAAGGGGATCGCTCTCCCTCTTTCTCTCTGCAACCGATTAACTACTGTTTGTGCTTTGACATTTACACTTTCCCGAAAGAAAAGCCGGTGATTGTTTGCTCTTGTGAGAAAGAGAGAGAAGATGGAAGGAAAGGGAAAGAGATAAAAAAGAGAGAAGAGAAAGCAAAAGATAAACGGGGGATAGAGCGAAAGGAGAGAGAAAGAAAAAGAAAAGATAGAGAAAGAAGAGAGGGAAAGGAGGTAAAAAGAGAACGAGAGAGAAAGAGGAAAAGAAAGGAATGAAGAAGAGGATAGAGGGAGAGAAGGGGGGGAGTGAAAGAGAGAAAGAGGAAGGAAGTGAGAGAAAAGAAAAAAGAAGGAAGAATGAAAATTCCTACACAGTTCCCTTTTCCAATAAAACATCCCTTCTGCGGGCAGGGCACTTCACTCGCGGAAAGTGCCCCCCTCCCCGTGCCTGACGGCTCCCAGTGCCCCTCTGCCCCCCGCCAGCCGCTCGGCCGGGTCGTCCGGGGCTGGGAATGGGGCTGGGGCAGACGAAGCTGCGGGCCAGCGAAGCTGTGGTTCTTGTTTTGGGGTGCTGAGGCCGCGGGAAATGAAACAGACCCTTTATTTGTAAAAGTTTGGTCTCGGGCTAGAGGAGGAGGGGAAGAGGGAGAGGAGGGTGTCCCAAGGAGAAACACGTGAAGGAAGAAGTGTCCAACTACAAGTTAGCACAGGCAGGAGGGAAAGCAGCCCAGTACTCGCTCCTACAGTTCAGCATTTTCTATTCTTGTCCCCTTACTAGTGACAGATGACGTTGGGCAGTTTTCCACCCTGATTTTTAAAATGGATTTATTCCAGATACGAGGCATCCGTTCTAGCTACAAGGATTCGTGATTACGTGACATATGCTTATCCATGAGCACTAGAGAAAAATTCCAGGAAGGGTCTCAAATAGCTTTTTTCTTTTCTTTTTTTTTTTTCAGTAGTCCAAAAAGTTGAACCTGTATCTAGGTAAATAGTTGGATAAAGACGTTTTTCTGTGCTTTAATTTAGCATGTCTGATCAAATACGTGCCATGAGAATGGGTTGGGCTGACAAGACAGAGAAAGAGAGTGCGTGACAGAAAGAAACAGTGGTGATTTTATAAACACTAAATCCAGGCCATGTGTGAGCTATTGTCCGGGGGTAGAATTAAGTGATTGTAACACGATAGCGCTCTGTTATTGTAAACAGGACGTATTGTATTGCTATTGCTGCCCCTTTCCAGAGGAATTTTCAATCTGCGATTTACAGCCCTCAGACAGGGAGCAGAGAAGCCAAGACCTACTTATTGAAAACAAATTTGCATTTATCTAATAGGGACTCTGAAAAACATCATTGCAACCCCAGGTTTTCACATACACACACACTGTCAAGGCAAAAGTAGGGTTTTACTAGTAAAAGATAGGATAAAGAAAATATACGGGGGGAAATCCGGATTCCTCAAAGGCAAACAAAAAGATCAAACTTCAGGGTTTTTTTCTCAGCTGTATCCATAGTTGTCGAATAAGGTGTATATATATGGTATGCAGGAAGCTCGGTGCTATCAGATTATTGGAGGAGGGGAGGGAGGGGAGTCTTCCTCTCCAGATTTTCTAAGTATATCTGGAAACTCATCACCTTTCCCCTCCCTGCACACACACCTCTACTCCTCCTCCTCCTCCCCCCAGCTCACACCGCCGTCCCCGCTGCTATGTGCTAGCTAGAGACACGGAAAGTTAAGTTGCACCAAAACACGCAAGTCTCTTACAAAGTAACCCCTGGTATCACTTTTAACTAAAGAAGTCTAGTAATTAAAAGTCTGAGTTGTTTTTCCACGTTTCCGCATGCAGTCCTAATTAAATCTTTACGATCCTCTCTGTGACTATTAACTGCCAGCATGCTGAGCGAATATCCTGTACAAAAACCCAGCAGGAGGGCGTAATTAGATAGAAAATCAGACAGGAGTCTTCTCATTAACTACAACAACTAACCCACGTTGCTGATGGAGGGAGCGCAGTGCACGCACACACATAAAGCGTGTGCACAACCACAGACTCCAGAGATAAGGTGAGATAAGGAGGGAGGAAAAAAAAAAAAAAAAGGGAAGAGGAAAGATGGCGTTTCATATTTACCTCCAATTCTGTGCCATCGAGGAGCACCGCGATGGACTCCAGCAGGCTGCAGGATTTGCTCATCATCCCTCTTTGGGAGCCGCTCAGGGAAAGGAGGGAAGACTTTGTAATTTTATTTTGTGCCCTTTAGGTATGGAGCCTATTGATTATGAGAGAGAGACACAGCCGTGCACAACACACAACATAAGGGATCACGGTGTGTGTGTGTCTGTGCCCTCGTTTAAGCGGGGATTCAAGGAAAACGACAGGAAAGATCTCACGGAAAATATTGTTCTGTCACATTTTTGGGAGATGTAATTTTCTCCTAAATCATAGTCCGTCTTGAATGTCTCTGCTGAGCAGAGAGAGAGCTGGAGATAAGGGCTGGATCCGGATAAGCTCAGCCTCTCGGTGTAGCAAGGATAAAGTTAAAATATCAGGGAAGAAAATAATTGCGTTGTTGTAAAGATGTTTTTCTAATCAGGGAAAAAATGTGACACCTCCCCAAATATGCAATAACTCGGAAAATCCCGAACCCTAAGTAATAATAAGAAAAATAAAACAATAAAACCAAGAAACCCACAGGTCCTCCCTTTCTCTGAAACCCAGAATTTACCCTAAAACGGAACCGCTCTTAAGCCGGCAATAAATTGCTCTTGCAACACCTTTTCTCTTTGGGAGATGGTTTTGCTGTGCCGGCCGCGGATTCAGCGGTGATTTTTTTTTGTCTGTTTGTTTGTTTTTGTGTATCCCACTTTCGTGCTGAGAAACGAAACCCGACATTTGCTCTGTCCTCTGTGCCCGTCTTTGTTCTGTTCCGTGCTAAAGAGGTTAATGCCATAATAACAGGTGTGCTGCTACGCGGGCTGAAAGGAAAGGGGGAAATGGGGAAAAAAAAGCCTTTGAAATGGAGATCGGGAGACTTTTTCTAGGCAATCATACTTTTGATAATGTATATTCCTGCCCCCCGCCCCCCCATCCTCCCCGTCCCCAGGACATGGAAACAACCTCAGGAGCTGTAAATCTTTTTCTGCTTGTGCCCTATACGATGTGGGCGTTGCGCTGAACTCCGAATAGCTCAGGCTTTAATTAAAAGTCCGTAATGTAAACTATTATATATAAAAAGTAAACGGCCCTTGAATTATTAAGATGTAGCAGGATTAGACAAACAAACAAAACAAAAAAAAAAAGAAGAAAAAAAAGAGGAGGGGGGAGGGGAGGGAGAATTTAAGTTGTCCTTAATCGTGTTCATTTATGTCACGCAATAGATCTTGCAGATGTTGCCAAATTGCCAGATTTGCAAAGGAAGAAATATAAAGCTTCATCGAATGCAGAGAAGCCTATGTGATATCTGTGTTTTATAAGATAACAAAACCAGTATTGCACCCCATATGCTTCACACTTCTTTTTTTATTAGAAGAATATGTAATTTGTAAGAATTTAATTTCCTTGTAGATTTGGGGGAATAATAATAACAATAATAATAGTAAAAAAAAAATCCCTCCTCCCCTAGTGAATTAATATAAATGGAAATAACAGAAACTCCAGTTTGGAATGACGTGATTTATGTACGCGATTCTTTAATATCCAGTCAATTTGAATAGTGATGTTTTTATATCCACAGTCAGTTGAAGATGCCAATAACAGCGGTATGAACTTATTGGACCAGTCTGTCATTAAAAAAGGTATGGATTATTCCAACAAGCTAGACAAACTTTTACTGTGTAGCAATATCTTCATGATATATTTTTACTTTCGGGCAATTAATTTATCCGGGAAGCAGGCATATATGGCAGCCAGATGAATAGTTGATTGGATCGGCTGATAGTGAAGGGAAAGGGAAAGAGATGTGAAAGGAAAAGTTTATATCCCCCATCATTCAAAGGATTTAATTACAGAAATGCTCTTAAATTGAGCACCCAATGCTCAAACGCTGTTTCCACGGGCTCCCTCCACTTCTCCCCCTACCCCCGATAGTCCTCGATGGGGAACCCCTTGGCTTTTAGCGGAGGAAGAGGGTTGATTCCCTTTGGGGCTTAAATGCATTTCCCAGGCGAATGAAACGTGAAGGGGAGAGAAAGAAATGCCTATGGAAAGGCAGCCCCGACCTCCTACCCCCCTTCCCCCAAGGATCCCCCCTTCCCCATGCCCATTTTTTAAATCTTTCTACATATGCACACATGATTTAGTGTAACTGCAGAATCACCCCATACTGTTAAAGGGAATGTGATATTAACAAATGTTTGCAGTCTCTTGTACAGCTGTAAGCAAAATAATTAACTAATTAAACTAATTAAATGTAATTACAATAACTCATTTCGGGCGTATTGCAGCTGCTTAATTTTTTTACATTTCTCTGACAGTCACTCGAAGATGCTTGGCGATTAGTGTTGTGTTATGCTGATAGACATTAAACAGATCACACACTGCAAATGTAGGGAAAGCTATCTTTAATTATCTAAGGAGTTTCTATTTGTAGATTCAATTTTAAGTACCAGAGATGAGGCTTAGAAATGCTGTCCCTTATGCTTACTATCAACAGCGCTTATCTCCAGGATCTTATTATTTGTCAAATACGCACAAATACTTTAATAGAGACGATCTTCCAGAATGTAAAGTAAAAAACCAAGGAGGGTGTTTATTTAAAATATGTTCAAGGCAGCATGAGGTCCTTCACTGTTTTTTATTTATTTATTTATTTACTTTAATCCTCATGTACAGTCTCTCTCTCTCTCATACATGCACGATCTAGTTGTAGTGATTTGAGGGAGGACAGGTGAAAACTTGAAGACCATTTGGCAGCATCATTTATGGCCACCGGTTGAAAAGCCGAAGGTGTTTTTGAGAAACCGAAAATTACTTACCTTAAAAAAAAAAAAAGTTGTTTTTCCTGGTTAAGTTCAGTTTCAATGTTTAGTAGGTTTTATGCTCAGGGTCTGTAACCTGATGGCTTCTGGTTGTACTTTTCTCTTCCCCCCCTCCTCTCTTCTCCTCTCCTCCCCTCCCCTCCCCGGCTTGACACCTCATACCCGAGCTTTCCTCTTGGGTGTATTTGATTAATAGGTGCTTGAGTTGTGGTCGAGAGGCTCCTTGCTAACATTGCTCTGTGCTCGCGTTTTCTTTCCCAATCTGTTTGTTCGCAGAACGCTCTTCTGTTGATCACCCACTCCAAACCACTCTTTTATACACCCCCCTCCCCCGTCTGTGTCTCTGCCTCCTTCAGACGAGGACAGCAGAGAGAGAGTTAATGTGTATGCTGAGTGGTACAGTTAGATAGCGAGCAGCATTAAAATGTGAATAATTATATGTATTAGGGATAGATTTAGGTGTGCTTATTGTGTATGGGCATGGCAACGGCCCCAGGTCGAGCAGCTGCCGCACAAAGAGCCACAGTCCCATGTAGGTGGGATTACATGTGTCTATTTGCAGCCGCCAGAAGAGATACTCTGAGTTTATGCGTGATGAACAGGACACATACGCACTTTGGAAACTAGGTTACTAAAAAGGACCCCGAGATTCGTCTGCAGCTGTTTTAAAGTGGCTGTAGGAGTATTTTCTTCCTTAGAAGCAATCCTGAGCTCTAAGAAACTTTCCGGCGTAAAGGAATATTGGGAGCTCCGTTTCTTTTTGCCCGGAGAGTTTCCTGGGTGCAGAGGAAGAGAAAGGGGTAATAAATAGTAGGTCACGTTTGTGGCAGACAACATTTAATCAGGACGAGAGAAGGAGCAACAGAGAGAGGGTTCAGTATCAATTTCGCTTTGTTCTCTGCAGCTGGTAGCTGTGAGGGTGTGCTCTGCAGTAAGAACAAGTTATTTAAACTCTAACTAGTTGTTGCAGGCGGATAGACAGACAGAGGGGCAGGTATTGACTGATTTTGGTGCAGTGGAGCACTCCCGTGATACATATTTGCTAGACGAGGGTTGGAGGGGGTCTGCTTCACCAAAACCTAGTTTCATGCCTAAAACGCTTTAATTACAAAGCAGTGGGGCAAGTACGATGTGGATTTGAAGTCTTAACTTAATTACATAATCCAGACTGTAAGTATCTGTTTCTTTACGGTCTTTGAGGCCTGCAGAGGGAATTATCTATCTATGCAAAAGGATAGCCAAACATATTAAGGAAATTATATAGGGATTCATACACGGCTATCGATTTATCTCGCGTATCGATCCCGCACAATAGATTACATATACACAGTCTCTTGTTATGTTTGCTATCTGAGCTTACTTGACATTTCTGAAGTAATTTAGTTAAGAGGAAATGAGTTGTTCCCAGTAGAGAGAGCAAACGAGTGGAGTGAAGGTAGCCAGCGTGATAAATGGCTCTTTCATTTGGAGATCTCCAGAGCTCGTTTAAGGCTAATTTTCTGTATTAGCCCCCTTTGAGCTATTAATGCAGTAGGCAGGGACCGTGGCCCCTCGTCTCTTAGCTGCCCCATTAGAGCGAGCATTAAGCTACCAAGCCTGAACTCTACTGTGGTGGTGGTGATGGCAGTGAAATAATGAAAGGTGCTTTTTAAACTCTCCTAATCTAAAGTGGCAGAGGGTGGTTAATACGATTTGAAGGGGGCTGGTCAATGAACAATCAATAAACTAATAATGAGAAGGATGCGGTACATTAACAGTTTAAAAATCCAACGAGACATTAAAAAATCATCGTTAACTCCTAGTTCCATTAAGATTTGGGTGGTGGAAGTGGGAGGGAGGGAGCCAGATGAATCATCAATATGATAATAATCACCAAGAGCATTAATACCAAATTTAACTCGGCTTTACGAGCTTACCGGCTCCACTTTTTGAGGCCTTTCCCTCGAATTCTGCTGAAGTGAAGGGAAGGTTTTCCATGTGTCAGGCATAAAAGATCGAGTCCACTTGTCAACTGCTCATCTGAAATGTGCTTGGCACTCTCTGTGGCGAACGAAGCTGTCGCCTTGCAAACTCTTGCGTGGCCCGAGTCCCAAGTTAATTTTTTGTGACTCTGGGGCACAGTCAGTGACCTTAAAATTATCCTGATGTATTTATTTACTTTCGGCTGTTTCTGACGATCGTCTACAAGCTCCCATCTGATTTAGCACGAAAGGCCATTTTAACCCTAACACCTTAATTCATTGCCTCCGTGCAAACACGCTCTATCGATCATACTATTTTAAAGAAACTTGTGAAAGGAGGTGTCTTGACATTTTTTTTAAACTCTTAATAATGCAGCACAAGATTCCTCCCCACCTCTTCTTGAAGTATCCGGATAAATGATTAACTGAAAACCACTCTGGCCTCAACTTTTCAGGTGATAGATCTGGGAATCGGAGATGTTGCTTCGCTGCCACTCGGTTTCGTGCTTTTTCCTGGGTTAGCCATTGGACCTTATGATCCCCTTTAATTAAATGCAAAACAATTTCGAGGGAAGACATTTCGCTTTGAAATTTAGTCCCGGCTTTCAGGGGAAAGGGGCTGCCTTTCAGGGGAAAGGG
>VZSC01015223.1:22903-36228 GCA_013398225.1 Steatornis caripensis
GGGGGGGGGGGAAGAGGAGGAGACGAGAGGGACAGGAGGAAATGGGGCATAAACACACACTTTCTGTATTTGTTCATTAAAATAAGAATCATTAACAACAAAGTCCTGTAATAAAGGACAAAGAACTTTTTACTCACTTCAAGCCCAGTAGGCAGAGAAAAAGATTTGAAGGCAGATTGATAGTTGATTAGTAATAAGTTTGTCCATGGCGTTTCTTAGTAAGAAATTCTGATTGATTGGTCGACTGTCATATGATTAGCCGGGGTTATTGCGGCGATATTCATAGCTTAGAGCCTCGTTATTCGGCTGTTTGCAAGACGTAATTCTATTTGTATCTTTTCAATGTTGCTGAAATGCTCTTTTATTTCCATTTCCTCTTGTCCGTGTGCGTTTGTGTGCCTTTTCACCCGTTTGTGGAGAGCAACCCAACAGAGAACAACCACCAGCACGAAATAAAAACCCCAAAAAACAACAAAACCCAACTCAAACCCCTAAGACTTAATGTATGCACAGAAAATTGTAAACATGTAAAGAACTGAAAGCTTCACGCTGAGTTTCGCCATGCTCCATTTCCCCACCATTTCCTGCTGTCGTTTTAAAGCGATCTCACTCATCTAGAGATCCCGTTTGCAGGAACAGTATGCTTATAATTACTAACAAATCAAGCGGCTACTGTTGCTCTCCCGGTTTATTGATAAGCTGAAGAGAAATGGAAGGGGGAGAAATGACAAAGAGGCTGGAAGTAACCACAGGAGGAGAAGAAGAGAAAGAAAGAGAGAAAGGAAGGGGTAGAAAAGGAGAAAGAAGTAAAGAAAAAACAGAGGGAAAGGAGAGAGGGAGAGAGACATAAAGAAAGAGAAACAGGCGGCAGAGACTTTGGAAGGGGAAATTAGGTATCTGTGAGTGCTCACATGCACACAGCAAATAGAGTTTGCGAGTGAAAGAAAACCGAATGGTTTCTGCTGGGGGTAACACGAACTAAACGGGGCGAAGTTAGAGCAGAAGTGGTGGGGACGCTGCAGATATCCGTGTGTGCTCTTCTGTATTATCTCAGCAGTTATGGCAAGCCCTAACCAACCGGGAAAGTTGACAGCAGCTAAAAATATACCCTGCATTACAGTTTATTTACATACACTCAGGGATTTGACACATGCAGCTGCACACACGGACGTGTATATCTCTTCACCCACTAAAACCTCCACGTTTTATCTCTGGTAATGTCTGGGCTGTATCTCAAAAGCTATAGCCATGATAAACATATAGATATGATATAGATAGAGATAATTCATTCCGTGGCAAACACTTTTTTGAGGCAGCATTAGGTAATTTACAGAAGATATAGAGTCTAGATAGAATACATCTCTCTGAAGCTATGAAATTGCAATAGATATGCTTACACCGCCTGGTAAGCCTCTAAAATGGGTTTAGAGTTATTAGACTCCAACTAAGAACTGTGTTCATACGGTCCTTTTCGGGGAGGCACTGATAGGAAGAAAAGCTGAGGAGCTCTCAGCATAGCAGGGAAGGGAATCAGCCTGCTTCCCAAAAGCCATTTGCAAGGAAAAAAAAAATACTGAGCACGTGAAAATCCGTTTTTCAAAGGTTAACTAATGTAATGAGTGCTCCAAAAGGCCAAAGCGAGCGGGGTGAGGTACATTTAAGCATTGCATGGGTCCCTCTCTCTTTAGTGAGTTTGGACTAGGATCAGATGTTAGTGGAATAGCTGCCTCTTGTTTAATTTCTCAGTTCACTGGACAGTGACCTGATAAACTGGTCACTAAATATAGCCACTGTAAAGGTGTGCTCGAACCACTGAGCCCGTGTGTTTGTCCGAGGAAAAAAATGCCAATCATGCAAATCTCTCTGGTGGCACCGCTTTAATCTAACTCTCTCTCTCTTTTTTTTTTTTTTAACTCTTTCTTGATGCTTCACTCAGATAACGTTGCAGAACATCGTGCATGAAATAAGTGATATATCTATGTATAATGGGAGGAGGGCGGGGAAAAAGATAGTTATATATATATTTTTCTCTTCCAGTACTGATACCCCAATCGAGTCTTTTCCTATAGAATCAATGGCAACCCCGCCCCCCACCCCCCCCCAATAGCAACGAAAGCAGGAGCGGGTCTCTCACTCTTTTATAACTGTTTCTGTGCCCTTCTCAAACTATTTGAAACCGCCTTTATGAGCTGCATAAAGTGCCTAACTAAAAATAATAGAGAAATAGGAATCCATTTCACTTTCCGATTCCCTGAAGTAAAGCCACTCAAAATAATTTGTTTATACTGGAGACTATATAGAAGGCATATGAAGCAATATGTATGTCTAAAATCGACATGCCTTTTGGTTTTTAGCTGTTATAGAGCTTTTATTGTGGGGGTCTGGCCTGGCAGTGGGAAACGATGTGTAATAAAAACAGTGAAACACGGTTGTGTCTATTCCATACACTGAGGTTATAAAATTGGCAATTGCCCAGTAGTTAGCACTTGGTAATATATTAGGATACCCGATCTTATTGTTTAGCAGCTCCAGACGACTCAAATATCCCCTCAACCTTAATGGTTTGATTCTCCAGATATGTTGCAAATAAACAGGGTTTTTATGACTTAACTGACATGTATTATAACTACCTAAATAGCTGGCATATGTTCATAATAGAACCCTATTATTTGCCGAATTGGTTTTGCAATTGATTGAGTGGAAATGGGAGACTGTGAAGCAGTATCTGCTCGACGAGAGTGTGTAATCAATTAGTCTTCTCCTCTCGAACACGCCCGGACCAGCAAACCACCAAGCAAACCCCCCAATTTCAGAATGTATTTTCTGTAAGGAAACGCGTGTTGCCGCTATTCCGAGAGGAAGCAGCAGCAGCAGCTGTCAGCTCTTATTAACTCCTGCATAAAACATACCTTAAGTACGGTTTGTTATCAATTACTTGCAGAAATGAAACAACTGGGAAAATGCAGCGAGGCTCCCTATAAATTAAAGTGATTGGTTGATTGATTAGAGCACCTGCTGTAAATCATAACAGTTACACACAATTATGAGGGAGCTATTGAAGTTCATTTGTAAACAAAATTCATGTCACTAGGGAATTGCTCTCATTTTTTAGTTTAGCTTTTTTTGTTGTTGTTGTTTATTTCTGAGCGTGTCTGGTTGCTATTATAGGAATTTGTTTGTTATAAGCCCCTTGTTACTCTTAAAATAGCCTCACTAGTTTCTCAGAGAAAAGAAATATTTTGTTTTATCGTAGACAGAATAACATGGTTTTATTGTGTTTAGTTTTGCTTTATTGTTTTGTTTTGATTTTTTTCCTCCATAACTTCTTTAAACATGTGTTACAGTAACTAGATCAGCTTTATTTAGAGATGGGAGAGTGCCCTCTACTTCACGGACAGCACAATATGATCAAGGTGGCAAACACCATGGTTAGACCAGATTTTTTTTTTTTCGGTGTTCATTTTTCTGAAGGAAAAGACTCATTTTATTTCATAAACCAGACTTAATAAAAACACGAAGTAATAACAGAGCTCTCTTCTGGTTGCTGTATCCTCCAGCCTGGATACTTATTTAAGACAGCAACTGCCCTCGTCTAATGAATTTATTCCTGGCTCAGCTTAGCAGTAATGGAAACATTAGCAAAAAAAGTAAATTTTCCTTTTTTTTTCCCCTCCAGAAAGGCGCTGTCCGTTGTACAAAAGGCATCGGGGGGCTCTGGGTGAGACAGAGGCTCAAACCCGAAAGTTGCCAGGTGCTTGCCAATAAGTATTTTATTTCCCAATGATCAAACCCTGCATAGAGGCTGTACTGCACCACCCTTCTCTCCATCCATCATCCATGGAGCAGTTTCCTAGAGGTTGGGGGATCAGCACCCTTTAGGTTGCTGGAGGTAGACAGAGATTCAAAATTCCCTTTCATTTTGCTGTTCTGTGCATGTCAGAGAGACTGTTGTTATACTTGTACTTCTTCGTGGCATGATGGTTTCTCTCTCCCCTCTTCCCCTTTTCTTTCTCCAGTTCCAGTTCCTCCAAAATCTGTTACTTCTTTGATGATGAATAAAGATGGCTTCCTGGGTGGAATTTCAGTCAATACTGGAGAGGTGTTTTGCTCTGTACCTGGCCGCTTGTCTTTGCTCAGTTCAACTTCAAAGTATAAAGTAACTGTGGGAGAAGTTCAAAGACGTCTTTCTCCTCCAGAGTGTCTGAATGCATCCCTCCTAGGAGGAGTACTTAGAAGGTAAGAGGCTGGGGCGAGTGCATGAACATGTCCGTGTGTGGGCATCCATGCGTGCACCAGAAATATTTGGTCAACAGTAAAAATGATTCTTATCTTATTGCCATAGCATGTATGTGTAACGTTTGGGGTAAGGTGAAAATATGCTGTATTCAGGCATTGAGGTGAACATGTGGAGATTAGAGAAAGACTTGGCCTTGTATGTTTTCTATCAAAGCATCCAAAAATGAAGGAACTGAGACAAGTTTTTTCACTCTTGTACATGCACACACTTTCCATCTTTTCTCCTTCTCCTCACACTTCTCTCTTAGCAAATGGACAAAATAGCATGCCATGATGGGCATGTTGCAGTTGGATGTTGCAGGATGAACAGGATGTATTTCAGGACCTGATTGCATTTCGAGGGATTTCCTAGATAAATCCACGAGGCTTCCTCTGTAAGGCAATAAAGATAAGGCAATTAACATGACTTCACACAGGACATTATTCAAATTGGCAGGGGATTAATAGGCAACCTGTAAATTACATAAGTACTTGAATAAAGAAAAGCCATCAACAGATAGTTTTGAAACATAGTGCTTCATCTAGAGAAGGTTGCCTGACAAATTACTCACAGTTGGTCTTGAGGCCTTTGCTGTTTAATATTTGTTCAAATGACCAATCCTGGTGGATTTTACTGAAGTCCTCAAAATAGTTGGCATTGTTGATACCGAGGAAAAAGAGGAGTAAGGGATAACCTAGAGGACTGGTTGCCACTCCATCACATCAACCAAGAGGTTGTGCATTTAGGTACTAGCAACAAGAATGTAAGCTGCGAGGTCATCAGCTGGAAAGACTAACAGGGAGAAAGGCCTTTATCTTCTTGTCAGTAATTGAAGGACTGTGGATTGTCAGTATGACTTGTCTGTAAGAAGGGTAAGCTAAGGCTCTATCTCCAGTCACAACAGGGAAGAAGTCATGATATGCTATGACATACCAGTTCACTCAAGCCAATGGACAGCTGAGAGAGGATAAGACTTCATTTTCTACACGTGAGGTTAACGCCAGAAAGACACAAATGCATATAAACTGACCCTGAATGAATTTAAGATCATGTTTAAAAGTTATTAATCTTAGAGGAGGAAATATCTTGCCAACTCCTGTAGCAGCAATAGAGCAACGGTGACTCTAAGGTGGTTTAAAATGAAGTTGGTTTTTTTTTGGTTTTGGGGTTTTTTCACATGCAAGAAATTCTGTGATGATGTCAGGGGCTCCAGCTCCGTGCCTGGAAACGAGGGGGAAAGTCCTACTACATGCAGTCAGTCACCCAAAAATACACGTGAGAATTAGGGTCTCCTAAAATAGATGCTGTTCCACGTGAATGTCTGTAATCAATGTTTAGCTGTGATCCTTGCCCGTGAGAGCAGCAGAGATTTTTACTTACAGATGCTAACCTGCCTGCTCATTCTGTACAACTACAAATGGAGCAGGGAGAACATCTGAGAGATACACCGTAGAAAATATAATTACCAAGGTAAAGAAACATCATTATGGAACTTTAGCGGGTTTCTGGAGATGGTCCAAGCCATAATCATTGGCTGCTGCTGGCTTCAGTTCCTATCTTGAATCTAAATTTTAGACAAGCTTTTGGTTTCAAGCAGATGAAATACAGAAAGCTGCTCTCTTGCTATTCTGCCTTCTAGCCCTATTTACTTTGATATAAAATAGTGGGAAGCCAGTCTGGCTTCTCTGTCGTTTCTGATTTCCTTTAGTTAAGTGTGACTGCTAATTCTTCAACAAATTTTAAGAACTAGGAGATATTTGAAATGGACTTAAATCTTAGTGCCAAAACTCTCCCTGATTTCGCAGGTGGCAAGATTTCATCTCTGGGGATTTACATACGTATAGGCGTCCGAACAATAGCTCTGTAATTTCCCACCTATAGCTCAGTCATCCTTTTATTGTCCTTATCAGTAACCCCCGACAGATAGGCAAATCTTCCTTCAGGCAATCAGCTCCCTCTGTATAACGCACCCTGCCTTCAGGTGAGCTCTGCCTCTCAGCATCACCTTTCCGCACCGGAACACACTCACACGAAATGGTTTAATAAATATTTTCCCCCTTTTCTATTTATCCACAGGGACAGACATTCTTCCTTAGAGCCTTTCAGATTTTTTTTTCTCTCATTCTTCTTCCCGTTCTGTCTCCTTCCTGGAACAATTAAGGATTTAGTTCTCCTCCTCTACCTTTATGCCATCTCCTCACTCCATCTTCATATGATTTGCTCTCTAAGTCAGAACCCTGTCCATTGATTATTGTTACATGGCATCATTTTCTTGCCCTGGATAAAACAGGGAGAAAAGTAGGTTCATCCCCTCTCCCACCCCTGGGTGAAATTAAGCAAATCTCAGAAAAACCGAGCAGAAATCAACACACCCAAAGTCCTTAAGGTCGAGTGAAAACCCTCCCAGGCTCCACCGACACGCACAGACTAAACGTTTCTTCCAGGAACACTGCGGGGTTAACCACAATGTTCATTTCTTTGCAATTCTAGAGCCAAATCGAAAAACGGGGGGAGATCTTTGCGAGAAAGGCTAGAAAAAATCGGGTTGAATTTACCAGCCGGCAGGCGTAAGGCCGCAAATGTCACTTTACTCACCTCCCTGGTGGAAGGTAAGCCGCGGGTCGCAGCTCCCTTCACACCCCTGCCTGCTCTGAACTCATGCCTGACGTTTTACGAAAAAACAAACAAACAAACAAAAAACCCCAACCCCAACAAAACACACCACCCCAAACTTTCGAGATCAGGTGGGAAAACCTTGCAGAGGTGAAATTCAGGGCGGGTTAGGATAAACACCGGCACGGTGAAGGACCCCGTCCCCAAAAATGAAGTCACCGGTCATCGATTTGTGTGGGTGGCAAGAATGTGTGTATGCGCACATGTGTGTGTACGTGTGTGTGAGCCTGCAGGGCAGTGCCGTTCCTCGTTGCTATTAATTTCCAGCCTGTGCGTCTACTCCATCCTCCCGCTAATTCGCTTCTCCTGAGCTTCTTTATGGCGACTACAGGACGCTAAGTGAGGAAAAATAATACAGGTTTGGGTTTGGTTTTTTTTTTTTTTTTTAAGAAATCAGAGGAATTTAAGGGTCACAGAGCGCGGTTTACCTTAAGGTGGCTAGAACTGAACAAAGGGAGAAGCTATTCCTGCGGAAGGAGAGAGGGAAGGGGAGACTGAAGTTTCATCTCATTTCAAGTCAACTAATATAATTTTGGTGGCCGGAGTGTTTCTTTGATTTATTGTCACTGTATTGAAAAGTAGAATTTAGAGCCACTAATATGTTTATGCTACGAGAAGTTGGACCTTCTCCAAAAAACATAACTGGAAGAGTATGGATGCAATTATGAATTATATGTATCTGCGTTACACATACACACCGAGAGGTGTATAAATAATCCACTTATCTCTTCTGCATATAAGCATGCATAAACATTTGTGCTAGATATTAACTTTCCGACTCGTTTGATTGAGTTATGTGAGCGGCAAGAACTTGCCGCATGCAGAGCTGAAGGCAGGCTCGCAAAAAGGTGGGGGCTGATCGAAAGGAGCTCCTCCTGGTACCCCCATATAGGTTATGCCGGGTGTGTAAAGCACGGCGGAGGCGACGGATATAGGGGACGTGAGGCATTTCGAGGGTGACAATGGCCCTTTAACATCGCGGTTAGTGCAGCTGCACCACCGCTGCGCGTGGGAAAACCTGTGCATCCTACTCACAGCAAAATGAGCCCGTTTCCGAAGCTGCTTTGAGGTTCAAAACCGCTGCGGTTGCACAGTGATGCTAAAATCTATGTCAAGTGTGGAGTAAGGTATACGTTACTCCTCTCACCTGATTTCCTTACAAATCAACAGTTTACCTTGAGAGAGCTCCCTCGTTTTGGAAGAAGCTGCACTTGCTGGAGATTTTCTGCCACCAGCCAGGCTTTAGCGTTGCTGTTGTTCTATCGCCGAGAGCAGAAACGCTCCGGCCAGGATGAGCCGAGCGATGCCTGGGGGGGGGAGTCTGCCCGGCGGGGGTTGACGGCGGTGGGGACTCCCCGGGGCTCCACCGGGTGCCTTCGCTTTCATTAAGCGGTTTAGTGATTAGGGAGAAGCCTTGGAAAGCAGAAGGTGACGCTGGAAAGCAACTCCTGATCGTTAAAAATAACGTGGTCCTGGAGTTATTAGACATATCTGGTTTGCGTGTTGGAAATCTTCCCCCTGGTCCCTCAGGCGGTGCTTTAAAGGGTTTAATGCTTTATTCTAGAGGGGCTGAGCTATAATCTGGTGGAATCCCCCTAGAGACTGAGGTTTTTTTTATTTCCCCCCTCCTCTTTTCCTCCTTTCTGCAGCTACTGTCTTCTTGTGGCAGAAAGTACATCAGTAAGAGTTGGATGACACGAACCTCTGCAGGCAAGAAACCTGAAACCAGGCAGGCAGGAAAAGTGGCAATTAGAATTAGAGTTAGAATAATTATTGTTTTTCACAGAAAGCGTTGCCATTAGTTGCTATCGTTCCACCGGGCAGAGAGGAGTTCCTGTTGCACGATGGTCAGTTAAGAAAGCAGATTAATGATTTCCATCGGACGAAATGCAGTTGTCTCCCCATCATTTTACAGACGTGGCGATAATGGTGATAATGAAGCAAATGCTCTGTGTGCGCGTACAAACAAGTGCGTCTATAATGTACCACAAAGAATTGACATTAATATAAGCATTACGTCTGCGCCTGTAAAATTTTGGGCAGTGTTTTGGTGTATTGAAACAGGAATGGTTTCTCTCCGCTTAAGAGAAGTTTGGGTCCTTTTGTTTTTCGGGTTTTAACTAGTTTCTCCTCGCTTATTTTTTTTTTCTTTTTTTGGCCCAGTTAATTTGAATGTGTGTGTGTGTGCATGTGTGTGTGTGTGTACTTTCCCCACAGTACACGGGTACACGCCATCACGAGCGCATTGTAGCAAACCCAAATCCCATCTGTTGAAAACCTGTCCCATCAACTTCCTTCTTCCCCCAAAATAAGGCTTGTGGAGGGAAAACATACACCTGCAGCCTGTCCTTAAGGTGGGAGGGATGTTAGAAGGATTCTAAACACGGCCCGAAGGAGCTGGTCTCTCGCAGAGGGAGCAGCCCGGCCCGGGGCCGGCGGTGCCCGGAGGTGTTAATGCCCCTCTCGTTCCTTCCAGGTGAGGCCGTTCATTTAGCTCGGGATTTTGGGTACATCTGCGAAACGGAGTTCCCAGCCAAAGCTGTTTCTGAGTACCTGAACAGACAGCACACGGACCCCAGCGACCTCCACTCCAGGAAAAACATGCTGCTTGCTACAAAGTGAGTGCGAAGTTGACTACCTCCTTTCTGCTTTCCCCCAGGAAAATTCTCTCCCTCCTTAAACCCTTCCTCTGAGTTCATTTTGAAAGCAGACGGAATTTCCAGTCCACAAATTGTACCGGTCCCGCTGGGAGGAAGGATGCTCGTATTGCCCCACGGGCAGGGTAGAGCCGCCAGCCTCTGCGTCCCTCTGCAGTGGGGCTTTTGCCAACACACTCTGTCCCTATAGCGGATGGAGGGGATTGTCCCCTAGCTACCGCACATCGTTTCCAAGACACCTCCAGTTAAAAAAATCTTTATGGAAAGGGGACTAAAAATCTATATTTTGCTTCCACAGCATGTCCGTCTGTCCCTCCCACTGCTCCTGTTTGTCTGCTACCAAATTATAATGTCTTTTCCATACGGTTTAATTAAAAAAAAAAATCACCCCCCCGCCCATGTACTGCCAACGATCCTCGGTTTAGTTCCCCCAGCCCATCTCTCTCCCTTGGGACTTTCTCTGTGGATGTGCTGTATCCAATGATTTACACTTGCCTGTGCCTCCCGGGCTGCTGCCTGAGTGCTTCACAGCTTGCTCAGGTGCTTGGCGGTGGGTGCTGTGTGTGTTTCCACACATCTCCGTCCATCAGGAAAAAAAAAAGAGAAAGAAAAAACAAACCAACCCAGCCCAAACAGCTCTCATTTGTTTCATGCTCTGGGACGTGGCTTGCCTCTGATGACAGTGTAATTTAAAGAAATATATGGAGGGTTGAAAAATCATTTGCTCAAATTTGTCCAGATGTTTTTTAGACGTGATTGGAATTTGATTGCCCTTTTCCGCAGGGTCAGAAGATATTAACGTCCCAGAACTTTAATTGCTCGCAGACCCTGCTTTGCTCTTTGAAGATGTAAAATGTTGGACTCATTACTGTTTGTTCTCCAAATTCAAAGTTTCCTCTCTTGCACTTTCTTAATGGATAATATACATAGAAGTAGACCTTTATCTTTCCCTACCCTCTGAAACCTTTAACCCACCGGGAATTTCAGAGAATTTCAGAGGATGAGAGCTGAACGCCTTTTTAAGGGTTTCTTTTTTTCTTTCTTTTTTTTTTTTTTTAATTCTGGCCTTTTTTTCTCCAGTCCCTGGGTAGGCATTTGTCTCAAAGAAACCATTCCTTTGGGAATCCCACCAGCCTCCAGGGTTTCTACATTGCATGGGCACCTGTTGCCTTGAAGGTCCTTTGGACTAGAGTAATGCAAAAGGAAGTGGAAGGGGGAAATTAATTATAAAAATTAAACCTGATTTTTCAAAGGTGTGAGCAAACAAACAAGAGCCAGGTGTTGACTCTGATGTGTTAATTGGGATGGCACCCCCCAAAATATAATAGGAAGTGTTCACTTTGCTCCTCATGCAATGAATAAGCCAGCATAGAGTCCCTAAATCCTAATCTTGCTTGAAAAGATGGCCTAGTCTCAGAGGAGGCTCAGTTTTGGCCCTTCCCTGCACCGTGTCCCCGTGCCACCCAGCAGCTTTCGGTGCATGGTTGTACTTTCCTCCAGGAAGAGCACTGGTGGGAGTTACGTCGAGCCAGGGTCGGGCCTCCAGGAAGATGGGTGGTTGGCAGACCCATGGCACATCTCCCCTTCAGCCCGGTTATTTCTAGAGCCACCAAACAGGGCTGGGTTTTCACAGTGCTTCAGAAGCATTCTGGTGGCTGCTGGAGAGATTTCTGTCTCCAGACCTGACGTTATCCCGCAACTGCAGAAACCTCTCTCCTGAAGAACACCACCTTGAGCAGGGAGCTGCTGGCCTGCCATGACCAGGCCGCAAGCACTGCTAGGGCAAATGGAAGGTGGCAAAAAAGTCCTATCCCGGGTCTTGGGATCAGCATTGGCCTGAAACCGCCCTTTCCGTCAACGTTGGTTGTCTCAGAGAGCTGTGGGATGAGCCTAACCACTGCTTTTCTCTCTCTCTCTTTTTCTCTCTTTGCCTTTCTTTCTTCCATGCAGGCAACTTTGTAAAGAATTTACAGATCTCTTGGCCCAGGACAGGACGCCCATTGGAAACAGCCGGCCCACCCCTATTTTAGAACCGGGCATTCAGAGCTGCTTGACTCACTTCAGCCTCATCACTCACGGCTTTGGGGCCCCCGCTATCTGCGCTGCCCTCACGGCCCTTCAAAACTACCTGACTGAAGCTCTCAAAGGCATGGACAAGATGTTCTTGAACAACAACACTGCTAACAGGCACACATCTGGCGAAGGACCAGGTAGTAAAACTGGAGACAAGGAAGAGAAACACAGAAAATGAGAGAGAGAGAGAGAGAGAGGAAAATAAAAAAAGAAAGGAAATGAAAAAAGTTAAATAAATAAAAGGAGAAAAGAGAGAGAGAGATAAGCTTTGAAAACAAAACCGTCTTAATTCTAGCTTTAAAAATATTGGATTGGGCTTTGGAAGAATTCTATTAGGTAGGACAAAATAATAATTATAATAATAAAACAAATAATAGAAGAAAGACAATAATTTAAGATCAGAGGAGCACAATGGCGCAAGACCAGTGGTTCAGAATCTCTTGCCAGGAACATGTGAAGACAACCACCAGGATTTTTTTCCCACTTCTGTTCTTTCACATTTTTAAAATAATGATTTGGGGGGGAGGGGAGTATAATAATAATTAATAATAATAATAAAAGAAAGAAATGAATAACTTATTGGAAGAAATTGGAGAAACATTTTTGGTGTCAGTGCTTTGATTTCTTGAGCTGCACGGTCTGTCTTGCTATTATTTTTATTTTATTCTTTTTTTTTTTGCTTTGAACGGCGTCCTGTCTCCACCCTAGCTATAACGATCTTCCAGAGCGTTCCTTTCTTAGCAACCCCATTGCCTCATTCCCCCCAACTCTTCCCGTCTCATCTCACCACCATGGTTCTGTCTAGACTAGGAAAGGAGGGGAGACGAGCGCACAGACCTCTCACGAAGTCATCAACACCAGCCAGTTCGAGCTGCGTTCATGGCAACATCTTACGTTAATGCTGTTACATGGGAAGTTTCAAGGCATTGTAGCTCAGTCGAATTAGCTCACTCTATTTTTTAAGAACTTTTTTGTTTTTCCTGGTCTAGACAGACTCTCTGTTTAGATTACCAGCGTTTACAGGTGTGTATGGGCGCGTGTGTGCCTATGTGTGTGCATATGAGTATGCACGCACATAGCTTGATAGCGGTACGTATGTATCCTATGTATGTTTGTATATCTATATGTATATATGCGAATATATACATATAGATATATTTTAATATGTGTGTATAGCCACACATATTCGTGCATGCAAACATACCTTTGTAATTTAGTACTTGCCTTTGATGGTAAAATGCCTTGTCTATAATGGGTTACAAAATTTGAAAGTAAGGTCTGGTTAAATATCAGCGCTATCTGATTTCTTAATTTTCTGAGATCTCCTCTTTTTCTCTAGGGAGTTTTGTATTCCTAACTATGCCAATGTTTCAGTCCTTAATTTCCTTGAGTAGTGTGTGTGAGAGATGTCTTCCCCCATTTTTAAAGAACTGTTAACAACAACAAAAATATGAGTGATATGAGTATGTAATTCTTTCTCAGGAGTATGCACTATTTTATTTTCTTCTGTTTCCTAAAGCTTTGCCCGCTTGGCTTATGAGCTTCTTCAAAGAGGACTAGAGATCCCTACACAATATATCAGGTACAGAGAAAAAAAATCCACAATTCTGATATTCTGATACTTTTCTTTTTTTTTTTTTTTTTTT
>VZSC01015236.1:484-18040 GCA_013398225.1 Steatornis caripensis
AGAGAATACAAACGAGTGATGCACAGCACAAGCGCTCGCCACCCGGAACGGGAACCGGAGCCATCCTGCACCCTTCCCGGCCTCGATTCCCGTGCCTTGCCTGGCCTGCCCCCGGCTATGGACTGGGATTGAATACCTGCTTGGCTGCTTTGGGTCGGCTATCCCCCTCCCAGCGTTCTGGGGAAAATTAACTCTATCATAGCCGAACCCAGGACACTAACACACTACACCTTGATTTTTCATATTGGTCTGCAATTTGCTGCACATTAGTTCTGAATTTACAATACATGTGTCAGAGCTCTGAGTGTACTGTTAGGCCTTAGCATCCCTGACACAGTCTTACCTGAGGTCACTATTGGCGCCCTCTGCACATTGCCCAAGAGCCTCACTTAAGCTCAGGCCTTCAGCCTCTGCCTGGGTCGTGTACATTGCAGGTGTACCTGTCTGTGGCCCTGCCCTTCAGTGGACCTTGGACCTATTGTATAGGTAGCTTCTCTCCTGGGTGGACCCCTGGAATGTGTATTGCAGCTAGCCTCCTATTTTTGAATAAAAAGTTCTTGATAGATAAAATTTATAAAAATTAAATCTTAGAATTTAAAGCCACATCAACTCTATGGCACCTCTGTGGCCTGCATTAGACCTTCTGGGTTGAACGGAACAGTACTAAACCATGAAATATTTCACTGAATATAGTCACATGAAATTCAACTATATTGAACATAGAAAATGCTCACTGCATTCAGAAAAGTAATTTGATCTCATTAAATACAGATAACTTATCTGTCCATCTTAAAGTTCTGAATGCCACCTAGAACACAGATTCTAATAAAGTATCTAAATATATGATCAGTCAACTGTACATACAACTGTTTCCAGTACTCTTTACACAAAGCAGGATAAAAAGTCCCAAAGAAAGAAAAAATGACAGTAAGAATATTTAGTTTATGAACAGCCAAAGTAATACCTAAGAAATATCCTGCCAGAAATAATTAGGACATTGTTTTTAATAACAAGGAATAATGACAACAGTAAATTTGTTTTATTTGTTAAAATAGGATCCATTGTAAACCTATCAATGGATATAATCAGGCAATGTAAAGTCTCCTGTGTTCTGCTCTGCCTTGTATATGTTTCAGTAATTGTTTCCACTGCCCTTTGTATCCACTAAATGAATGATGGTTATTAAGACTATGTCTCAGTAGGATTATTTATGTAACACATTTCACAAAATACATGTTTAATTATAGATCAGCAATGCAATTATGAACGTCATAAAGGAAATAACAAAAGCAATATTAAATAATCAGGTATTTTTTTCTCTTTGAAATGAAACCAAGGTACTCCATGTGCATACATAAAATCCTTCATTGAAGATATTTCGCTTACTTCTGTTGGTATTAGCAAAAACATTAATCGAAATGTGTGAGAAAACCAGCTTTAACTGAATATCACTTTTGTGAATTAAGAATGTACAACTCAAATGGACATACCCAGTCTTATACTCCCTTAACGTCTCACAATTCCACAGAAAAGCCTGCCATTTCCACGAACACAACCTGTCCTCGCCCAGCTGTGTTTCACCCTCCCCCAGGAAGAGCTGCCAAATGCCAGGTACTGGTGTCACAGTGGCTGAGTGTGTACCCCACTGCCAGGCTGGGCCAGGTCACCTCACAGCCACCGGCTCTGTTGGACATGGAATCCCCTTCCCTATCCTGGTCACATAACCAGTTTCCTGCCTCCTTTTGCCACTAGAGGATGCCCTTTCTGTCACTGTCATAACCCACATGTTCTGAGGCTGTCCTGTGATTGGATGGTAGCTCTGGCGCCACCTTCCTGTTCAACCTGGAAGCACATTGCAGCCAGAAAGCCCCTCCCACTTCCCCTATTATGGGCTGCCATTTTGCTTCAGCCGCCATTTTAAGGTGCCAGTTTGAGGCAGCCACCATCTTGTCACTGGGGTTGCCATTTCTCGACAATGTCATACTCCATGTGACCTTAGAACATCCTGTGATTGTCTGCTTTTCAGACCCAGAAAGCATCTCCCTTTCCTAAAAGGGGCCATTTTGTCACAGAGGTCACAATTTCGTGTCCATCACACTTGATTGTGGTCTTATCTTCTATGAAAGTTGTCTTTCAGCTACTCTCATTAGTATGTAATATAAGCTATGATGTGGCTTTTCATATGATCAGTATTTCTCATATTAACTACCCTCTAAAATGCAAATCACGTAGTAAAATGTATTTAAAATTAAAATATTCAGACAAATGCAACATAATTAGTGAAGTAATAATTTTGATATGTAGTTGTGTTTTCTGACCACAAAACAACACAATTTGTTAGGTGGTTTGAGCTCACTACTTCCAGTTATCATGCATACTACCAGTTTTTATGTAATTGCATTTTTTTAATTCCACTTACATTATACTCTGAATTTCTTGTCCCATCATAATGATACTGCAACCTAAATATTAAAAACTAAAACAACAACAAAAGTCCCATATTTTTCCTCTCAAGATAAAAGTTCTTCATGAACACATACATGTTCAAGTATTTATTCAAAGCTGATTGATGTCACATGAATTTTTGAAGAGCCATTTTCTGCACAATTTGGCAGCAATGACACACTGTCAATGCAATAGTGCTATTCCTTACACAAAAATATATACTATTCACCAGAACGAATAACTAATTCCTATATTTAAATGTGGAAACAAGAATCTACAGATCTATATGCAAAAAAGCTGCTTTTAGAATTATACATTGCAGCACTCTGTGTATTTGAAGTCACAGTTCCATCCTTCTCCAAGCATCAACAGTACAAATGCACTGAGCTCAGCCCCACAGCAAACAGCAGCAGGCAGTACACTGCATTGGCATTCACTACTACTGGGATGTAAGCTACTGCAACCCAAGTCACAAGGGTGCTTGTTAGGAGGAAGATATTATAGCTGCTGAAAAAATGTTGTTAGCTGTAGATAAGCTAGGCCAGGTAATGATTTTGTCTCCTCATACAGTAGTTTCTCCATGTTTTCCACTAATAGGGTTGTGGATTAAAGCCAGTATGAATAACCGGCTGTGCTTTAAGAGGAAGCTGCAACTACATACGCATATTCATATCAGCTGCAGATCACTGTGATAGGAGTATTTAGATTCACCAGGCCAGTCTTAATCTTTAAAAAAACCCCAAAACCACTTTATTAAATTCGTTTATTAGCAACACACTTTGTGCTAATGTCTAGTTCTTAATGATCAACCCTACAAACACAAAAATGCCCATTTATAACACTCATATTCTAACTTAGTCATGTGTTTATAGTAAAGTTAATGCTGTAAATTATACACATAGCACTAATGGCTATGGTCTTTGTTGGGTCTTAGCTGTGGCTGTGAAGGTGATCAGAGAAATGGATTGTTTTCTACTCCATTCCTCCTTGTTTATGCTTGATTTTCTATGCTGCTTGACCCTCTCTCAAAAGGGAATCTTGCCTGCTGTGGATACTGTTTATCTTGGGTTTGCTTGTGTAAGTCATCATTGTCACACATCTGGTATGATGGTCTGCCACCCCTGATACTTCTTGTGTTCCTTGTTCTTTATCTTGCAACTTTTTGTCATTCAGATGCAACTGCACCTTTCTTTTGTTCGCCCCTTTGGAGTTAAATTGCTCACTACTTATGTAAAACATTTATGCATTGTGTCTGGCTATGTCATCACAGTATTACAAAATACTTATATGCTGTTACACTGTTTTAATAAGCTTGTGTTTGTGTTGGAGGCAAGCTAACACTGCATAATCCTTATTAGTGTACTTAGAGTTTACAGGTGT
The DNA here is from genome assembly GCA_013398225.1 of Steatornis caripensis. Taxonomy (NCBI): domain Eukaryota; kingdom Metazoa; phylum Chordata; class Aves; order Caprimulgiformes; family Steatornithidae; genus Steatornis; species Steatornis caripensis. The sequence continues at coordinate 4,310 of VZSC01015236.1, forward strand.
CACAGGCTGCTTCTTTAACTGCAGAAGGTGCTGGAGAAACAACAGAAGACTTGGAACTGAGATATTCCTCTAGATCTGAATTGTGGGCAAGTCACCTGCTCTGCTGAGCTTGATTCATTAAAAAGATACAGGCTGAAGGGATTTTCCAGATGAGTTGGGGTCATTAGAAGAAATTGAGTGAACTTCTCATTAATTGTGCATAGGAAGTGTTGAAGGTGGCTCCTGTTCCTTTAAAAATATATTTTATAGAAAGTCCTACATGAGTAATCAAAGCATGGATTACCTCTGTTTAAGTCTCTTACGCTAACATTTCCTACACATGAGGGTAAAGGAAGATCCACCCCTTGTTCACAAAAGAAGACACAGGAGTGCTTGTTCTTTCTCCATCTTCATGTGCAGGATAAACGTAAAAACTGGGCATTCTGTATTCATGTAGTAATCAGTGAGCCTGCAACTTGCACCTGGAGCCTTGATGAAAGGTATCTTATTTGTCCTATTAATGGTACATTACATTACCTGTCATCACTGCCAGGGTAATATTAGACATGCCTTCCCTAGTGCTGTGGAATCACTAGGCAAAATGCTCCCTCACACTCCAGTTTCACTGTTACAGCTATCACTTATGAAAGCAGCATACATATCTTATTAAGAATAGCAGGCTTCCAAAGCAGACTCACTTTCTGTTTCATCTGTGTTTGCTTATGGCACAAAAAGGAAGGAATGGGAAGAATTTGAAGGAAAGGTTGCTTTAGAATGACACATTTTTGATATGTTGATACGGTTCTCTAAGTCTTAAAACATAATAACTTCATAGAATTTTAATTAGCAACTGAAAAAAATGATGAGTTTTGCATTTCTTTACTTTATCAAAGGACTTTAATTGGTGGAAAGTCACTGGGGTCCAGAAAAATGATGGAATAGCTCTGCTAACAGCTTTCTTTTTCTCTGGCACTTTCCAAGTTGAAAAGCAACAGCTGTGTGAGTCATCAAAGCATGTAGAATCATTTGCTTTGCTCTGGTTATGAGAAATTGGATATTGGATAGTGCCTGAAAATTTGAAAGAAGAAATTTTATACGTTGTTAAAATTGGATGAAATAAACCTACTGGGTAACATTTACAGAACAATGGATTTGTTTGGGGGGAAAAAATAAAAACCCCAAACTAATACTTTCAGAGTGTCAGCTTAAATACTCGGCATTTTAAAAACTTGTGCAATGTTGCTAAAGACAAAATTACTCTACTTTTGAGATTTGTAATGAAGTATCCTTGATATCACTTTATTCAACAAAGTTACACTCAGTCATAGGCAAACTTCTTGGTTAAAATGTGGAAAAGAAATCACAGAGAGGGTTTTTAAATTTGTTTTCATTACTGGTTGTGTCCAACTGTATTTGAACAGTTAATAGAAGAAAGTTCATAAAGTCTTCATCATTTGGCTTTGAACAAGAATCTGCTCTTTGATTCTTGTATTCAATGGGCCCATATCCTTTACTGTGGTTTGAGAGACTAAGGGTTTCAAAACATCATTTTAACATCGGAGTACAAATACAGAGATTTTACAGGTACGGAGTACCAGTGAAGTAGTGTTCTATAGCACTGCAAAAGAGTCAAAAGGACTTGTTTTATATAACAAAAGTCTTTCCCATAGGGCAGATCCTCAGATTCTTTTCCAGATAGTGGTATCCTTCTTTTGCATAAGCATTCAACTCAAACTAACATTGTGTTGCAAGAATAGTTTTTGTGAAAAGAGACCGACTTGGTACAAATGTTTATGTTTGGATAAAATAAGGAATGGACTCCAAACTATCTTAGGTTCAGATGAAGGGAAAAGTATTTAGAAAGTGAAAGATAAAACACAAAGCAAGTGAGAAACTCAAAAATCTGACCAAAGGATGGGTGGGCTGCTATTGATGCTCAGCTCCAGTAGAGCTGTTGAACAGGCCAGTCCACGTGTGCCATTTGATTTGTCTTTCATCTCAGGTTTCTTCTAAAGGAAACAGCAAAGTCAAGCGGTGTGAGTACAGCTCAGGAGAAGCTGCCTAAGAAAAGGGAAGTTGCTACAAGAATCCATTTTCTGGGAGATCACAGCATCTCATATCATTCAAGAAAGACCAGGCTTAGGTTTTTTAATATCTGCCATGCAAGACATACAAGGGTAGCAGAACCAAGAAGAGGCTTCTAGTGGGAAGGTAGGTCTGATACCTGACATGGTTTTCTGGCACTGTTTGCTCTGGGCAACACATGCATCCCATGGCATTTGTCTCAGATTAGGTTGAGGTGCTTGAGAAGGCATAAGGAGAAGGGCTCAATAGAATCCATCCAAGGAATAGGTTGGGCTGCTACTAGAACTAATCCTCCTAGGGCCTGGTGCCTACAAAGACACTGGGGTCACCAAAGGTTTAAGTGACTGATAGGAAGGGATCTGAAATGCTCAGTGAGAATGCATTCATTCAGAACAGGCCTGAAGAGAAAAGGAAGAACTGCTTGAGCTGTGTTTTGCCTGGGCAATCAGGCTGTTGAGGGGCATTAACATCCCTGTAAATTCAAGTTTCCTAGGAGACATTTGAGACATTCAGAAATGGAGAGTCTGAGAAGACATTGCCTATGGAAAGCAAGTACTATTTCTAGAGTTCTCTTTTGATCAATATTTCCAACCGAGCAATTGGAGTGTTGTATGTCTTCAAGCACTTTATATGAATTATAGATGGAATTCACGCAGGAATTGGTAGTCAGAACAGGAAAAGGTGAATTATAGAGAAAAACTGAGGGCTGCTACTAGTTTGCATACTCAAGCAGAGCTTTATCTGATGATGTGGGTGTCCCACAGCATTAACCTCTGCCTACGGTTAGGATTCTCAAAAGAAGACATCAACAACATGCAAGAAAGAGAGAATTTCAGAAGAGGTTCCCAAAGTAAAGAGAGAGAAAAAAAAAATTAATATTATTATTACACTGAAATAATGCCTAGGCTAATAAAATAGCCCTATCTTAACAAATCTACAGATGGATAATAGCTGGAGCTGCCAAAAGCCCAGATAATATTAAGGTTTAGGGTTATGTTGTAGTTCAGGATAAGGGCTAAGAACATTAAAAGCCTGGTATTGCACTCAAGGGATTCTGGAAAGGGTCCACCAAAGGAAGCTGTAGTTTACAGAAAGAAGTTCTTCCATGGGGAGTTGTTTAATCTGGGCACCAGTTGGAGTTCTTGACTAAACCTTAGATGTGAATTAGGGTTAGGGTTACTAATTACTAATTACTGTTGAATGAGATACAAAGTCTGGAGCTTTAGTTGGAATAGATCTGGACAGGGACTGCCAAATGTACGTGCCCACTGTAGAAAGAGTTGTTCGCTAAGGAACTTTTTATCTAGAAAATGCCTGGGAGTTTACAGCAACAGGTTTTTGAAGGATTAAGGTTAGGGTTACAGTTATGGAGAGAGCAAGAGAAAGCCCAGATACTAAAAGAGATTGCATGGGCTGCAGGAAGAATCATCTCTGCAGAATTTCTTTCTCCAATCCATGACTTGAGGTCCTTGGCAACAACTAATCTGAGCAGTAGTGTTAAATTTGAGAACAGGAAAAAATCTGAAGCTCCAGTCAGAGGTGGTCTTCAAGGAGGTTGAGCAATGTCTGAGGGGTCTTATCTATAGCATGGCCAAGGGTAAGGTTTAATTTTAGAGTTTAGCTAAGTGTCAGTTTTGAGAGCAGGAAAAATCTAAAGCTCAAGTCACGCCATGACTGTTACACAGCTGCCAGAGGCAGATGTAGGCTGCAGTAACAAAACCTCCCCTGAGAAATCTTTCATCTAGGCCTTGGCTGGATTCTCTGGTAAAGGCTTAGGCAAGCATTTGTGTGAGGGTTAGAGATAGATTTATGGATCAGTTTGAGTAGAAAAGGAAAGCCTTGAGCTTCAGTTGAATCAGATTTTGAAGAGGATGACAAAGGTACTTGCAAACTGTAAAAAGAATATTCCCCTGAGAAGTTATTCATCCCTGCAATGACTTGGGTGCCTTGTTTAAAGCTCAGCTGAGTGTTCAGGCAGGGCTGAGAGAAAGGAAAAACCCAGCAGTGTCTCTGCTGGAGTGTAGCTCTCAAGATTCCTGCCTTATCTTCTTCCAAAGTAGGTAATAATAACAAAATTGTGTATGCCAAGCTAATTCTTACCAGATAAATGGGTTACTTTGTCTGCTTCAAGTTACTAGTCTAAGATGAGCTAAGGCAATAACATTCTCTTCTGAAATAAGCTTTGTGTCCCTTTGCCGTGATTAATGATATAACCTGTATAAAATCTGAGGCACAAGGAAGAACTAATGCTCCCTACAGTTCGATTAAGTGCATCTTTTTTGCCAAGGATCTGGTGCATCCTGTGGGGTAGAAAGATAATGTAGTTGTGAGAGAGACAGTAGCAGTTTTGTGCTCTTAATGTATTCCTCTAGAAATGCATCTGCCACTCATCACAGGATCTTTCAATATTTTGAAGTAATAAATTCAATGGCTTTTTTAAAGAATGTACAGAAATATTAAGTAGGACTTCAAGTTATGAAACATATATAGTGGATAAAAAATTAGACATCTAAGTGCATCTCACCACCTGCCATGAAGCTTGTCTCTATCTTTTATACCCAGTAAGCATAGTTACATGTGCTACCCTGGCTGTAAAATGAGGGAGAACATATTCCCTCTGTAAGGAAAGAAGCTTGACAGTGGCTGTGGTTTGGATGGTTCAGTTAGTCATAGTCTGTCTATATTTTGCAGTAGTTTCCTTCTTAACAAGAACAGTTTCTTTCTTTCCAATGAATGATACGTTTGACGTATTCCTCTGCTAATAACTACATCTTCTACAATTGTGATAAAGTATCATAATTATTTAGTAACTGAAAGTAATTTGCTTTGTAATTTATTTACTTTCACTTGTAATGCATACAGTATAGTAGTCCCTCAATGAATCAGACCCATAAATATAACTTACTGCACAAATATTCACATAATAAGAATGCATCTTATTATTAATGTGTAAAGAATAAAGGAGGTAGAATTACAGACAGATTACCAGAATTGTTTCAGGAAATGTAATTAGTAAAGGCTGTGCTGGGAAACTAACTGATGAATCCTAAGTCAGGCTGATTCATTAGGCTACACTGATATTTTCCATAAAGATAATTTCTTATGTGTTTTTTTCCCCAAAGAAAGATCAATGACATGAGTTCAGTGATGGACATCAAATTATTAACAAGTAAGCAACAATTAGAAAGTCCAGATCATTTTTTGTCACTCTTTGTTTAATTCAGAAGTGAGAGAACTGTCATGAGAGAGTTTAGGAAAAAAACATCTTTTGATCAAGCAATTCTAAGTCCTTGCAGTATCAGCAGATATCCAAACAGTCCTTGCAAAGCTTTAAACATCTTTTTCCCTACTCTGAACCTGGGACATGAGAGCTATCAAAATTGCAACTCTTTTTGAGAAGCTATTTTGTCAAGAGTCTGAGGCAACTTGCAGCAAATATTTCTTTCTCAATATTTTGAAATAAATATTTTAAATTGAATCTCTACCTTACTTGTTTGTCATGGATGTCCATTGAAAGAAAAAGACTATCAGGAGAAGCTCTTTATAAAAGTGCTGCAAATTGGGTTGAGTTACTGAACAGTGTTCCAAATTTCTCCATTTATTCAGGACTGGCATACTCAAAAATGAGCTTCTCAAGGGAAACAAGTCTGCAGGTTATCAGATTATGATGAATTAGAGTAAGAACTGATGTTTCTTTCTCCCATTACCTGTTCATTAATATTTTAATTAAAATTAGTTTAAAATAAAAATTCGTATTTGATACAATTTTAAATCCAATAAATAAAAATTTTCTGTTTCATGCTGTTCACAATGTCTGTGTTAATTAGTTACTTCCAAAATATATTTCATAAAAACAAAAGCAAGCAAACACAAAAAAGGTCAATTAGCATAACAAAGGGTAGCCATATTTGTCATAGAAAATAAAAAAAAATTATTATCCCTGTATGATGTTTGATCTGCCAATCTTATGTTACATTGATACTACTTAGTGTAGATTTTCAGTTATTTAAATACTTATAGTCACTTAAGAAAAAGTTATTTGGGAAAACAAAACCTGTCTCCTAGCATATTGTTCATGTGTCGCCCACTCACCTGAGAACAGAACTTCTGACATACTTCTTACAAAGTTAATAATCACTTATCAACCATTATACAAATACAGGGAAAATATGGGAGTCACTCTTTCATGGACAGGCTCTTAAGGCCGTTTTAGTTTTAATTTGCAGTTTGAAGAGTTATGATATTGTTATGATGTTTATTACATCTTTGACATATGCAAACTAGAAAGCAATTACAAAACAGTGTCTAGAGCTGAAGATTTCCTTTAACTATGTGCAATTATTACAGAAGATTCTACTAATGCAACTAATAACATTACAGTTTGGTCTCTAATGTCTGCTGAATACCATATATGTGTGGGTTATGTAAATCAGTTAAGCAACAATTAGTATGTCTTTGGAGGGTCATAACAAAAACATACTTTAATTCTACTTTTCTATTACAATTTCACTGACTCGGGAGAGAGTCTTCCTTTCTGTCCACATACTTTAGCAACAGAAGAGAGCTTTTGTGCTATAGTTTATCCCTTTATGCAGAAACCACTAGCTGGTCAAATACTCAGGAGATTCTCAGATGTCTCTGATTAATAGCCAAAATCTGCAAATTTTGCTCATGTAAAATTGGACTGTAGTGTTCTGTAGACCTATGTGAGTTTATATCAGCGAGCTTAAGTATGTAGATTCTTCTGTCTGAAGATGGGCCAGCTCTAGATTCGGTTGCACTGCTATTCCTATCTACAAGCCTGGCTTCTGACCTAGGTCTTTCTTACTGTGGCTTATTTGACTCTAACAGAGTCAAAACCTGGAGATCGAGGGCAAAAAAAGTTCTGGTAGATGAATGGCAATAAGCGCCTTGAAGCAGATTATGGGAGATATGCTGGCTAATAAAATGGCTTAATAGTCTACTAGTTTACCCTAAGATAAGCTCCATATTACTGCAGCTGCTTATTCGTTTGTTCCTGATTTTCAGGTGTTTACCTTTTCCCTAACTAAAAGGTTAAAATTTAGCATGCAAGTGTCCCTTGCAGAGAAGTGTAGTGTTAGCCTAAATACTGATTGCAGAACATTTAAAATCAGCTCTGATATATCTATGCTGTACTGCAATAACAGTGCTCTGATTATGCCCTAGGTTAAACAAACTGCTCTAACAACATCAGATAGGGGAGTATAGTTTGGGAAATATGTTATGGGAAACAAAGAATTTCAATAGCATTCAGCTTTTTTTCCTTATCTAGAGTTCCTAACATCTCATTTTTTCCCATCTAGTAAAGATACAAGAAGTTTCTAAGGGCTGATCCTGGAAACTCTGTTGTGTGTGCATCTGAAATTTATGGCAATGACTCTAAAAAGCAAACAAAAAGTGAAAACTTAGGATTTAAGCAGTTATTTTAAAGTGATCTGTAAGATATCAGCCCTATAACATATCTTTCCATACTTCAGAGCACTGGGATCTGCCTGATAATTTAGCCAAGCAATTACTATCATGTACCTTCATAATTTAAATGTAAGTTAATTAGGTTATTGCAATGGAAAGTGTTTGTTTTGCTAGTAAAACTTGTTCTTGAACATCCCAAAACTAAACAGAGAGGAGAGAAAAGACTTTGTCATACTTGCGGTTGCAGAATTTCCTTCTGCCAAAAAAAAAATCAAACAGCAAAGTCAAATAAAACCCAATCACATTATTTTGAAGAACCATTTTTCTCCCCTTTTAAAAAGCAAGTGCAGTACTGGGTTGATGCTCTGCAATGCTTTTCTAATGAAGCATCAGAAGCAGACCTGTCTCTTCCAAGTAGATAGAGCAGGTGATTGCTCAGGACAGCAAAATGTTTACTGCATTTTATTTGTATGGATTGCTGAGGTACCTTGGACATTTTCTAATTGAACAACTTGCGGCAGCAGAATTATCACTTGAAAATTTATAGTAAGTTTAGTCTTAGACTTGAATAATGTGTGGTCTTAAGTCTTAAACTTGAATAATGTGTAGTCTTAAGAACAATGACTACTCAGCACAATATTGGATATGTATGTGAGAGGTTCAAATGACAATGTTCTGATAAAGGTATGCTGCACAAAATGAAATGAACTGCTCTTACAAACAGGCTGACCAATTTTTAAAGCAACACGGTCATGTGGCAGAAAAGTTAGATCCATCTAGTACATACCATATGGGAACAAGATTTCTTTTTTTTCATATAACAGTAGCTATATGCCAATACTTCAGTAGCTAGCTCCCTTTCAAAAAAATCCTGTTTAATAGAATGTGCCTTCTAGAACATCTGATTTAAAAGAAAGTATATAAATATAGAAGAAATAATATTTTTATGTGTAAAATATTAATTTACCCTATATGGATATATAAATGAAAATACATAGATCTATAGATCACGTGTGCATTTAGATACCAATAAAGTGAGGTCCTAGAGGACATATTTTTCTCTATTTCCTTCACATTTTATCAAAATTATTCACTTGCAAAATACTTCTAGAGTAAAGATGTTGATGCACTGTGAAATTCATTTTCTACTCTGTAGAAGGCTGTTTCGAATTTTTTTTTATATATAATGTGCTGATCATATCCCAAATCTGTTACATCACAAAGAATCTCAGGTCCCATTAGAGAAGATAACTCAGCAACAGCCAGAAATAATCAATAGAATACTGAAGTGCTCCTTTCCTTGTTTGCCAGACAATATTATTATGGAAATTATGGTAAAGCTGATAGTTTCAGAAAACATCCAGGCTGAGTAGATCTGTGTTCCCCACCTTTATTTCTTCTCCTGAATATCCCATATTAAGTCCCATGTATCTCCACAACTCTATAGTGATTTTTATGCACTCCTCAAATGTTCGTCCCTTGCATCACATAAGTCCCATAGCCTTTAGGTGATGTCTCACTTACTTACAATTCCAGGTGCTCAGGTAGAGAGTTCATCTCCTGTCTCATCTGGGAGGAATCCTTCTCCTTGGATGGGCCAATCCAACCCTACCCAGGGAGTGAATCAGTCAGGGAGCATTGATTTTCATTGGTTAGGTTCCCAATGTTCCCACACAGCTTGACATGTCTTGTAGTCAAAGTTACAGTCCAGGTCAGAAGAGGATTTGAAGAGAATTCCAGCTGTCCAAATGGGAGAATAAAATGATGTTTTGTCACTGAGTTAACATTGAAAATGAAACACTGGGAATGAAGTTAAATTGACATTGTACATTGTGAGACTAATCTCTGTCATCTGTAAAGAAATGTAGAGTCTTTTAAATTGATAGAAATTAAGACAGAATAATGGTGTGTCTAAAATGTGGAAAAAATGTAGTATTTTCTTTCAAAAGCTACAATGATGAAAAAATACAACCCCCTTCACAAAAATATATAGAAAAGATTAATATATGGCATCCAATGATTTTCTTTGTTTAATAGTCAGGGTTTCAGTTGATTTTTGTGAATAATAGAAGTTAATTTTTGTGAATAATAGAAATAGTTAACATAGACAAGAACAAAACTCCAAAGAACTATTTTTGTCTCAAGTTAGAACTCTGTTAGCTTTCCATGATAAATTAGCACAGGAGATTATTTTTTAAACGGATCTCTAATTAGACTTCATTAATGATAATATTATCTCCTACAAATTCCTTTCCTTCATTAAGGAGATGTTTCCTAGTTTTCATATGAAACATTCAAATTAATTATTTTTAAATTAATACAACTTTAAAATAATATAGCCTGAAGATGGACAGTATTTTCAAAGACAGAGTAAGAGTCGAGATTGCACTTTCAATAACAAATGACCTGACTCATTGTTTTGTCATTAGCAATAGTCTCTTCATCTCATTTAGTATCAAGTAAATAGTGCTTAATTCACTAAAATAAATTTCTAAGTATGCCGTGGTTCTGTGAGATCTAATAAGAACAGAGAGTATGGTGTAGCTTTTATTCTAAAGTTTGGCAGAGTCTATCTCTTTGAATCCTCTAGTAGCTTACTGCAAGATTTTTGTCTAATTTGGACAAAAGATTCAAAATTTATCAGTAATTCTGGGGCTGCACAGAGTGTCTGGCATACATGCCCACATAGCCACTGATTCTTTGAGTGTTCTTTCCTTCATGAAAACAAGCTAAAAATAAAATCTGTAACAAATTTTGTAGCAAGCTCTGTGACAATGCTACTAGCTCATCCACGGCAACAAGATTCCACCTTTTTTGCCAGATGGATGGTTTATCCTTCTGCTCTGCGAAGCATAGCAAAAACCTGTGTAGATCCACAGTATATCATCTCCCCCATTTTGCTCATTAAGTGATGACACTGAAGGTCAATGAGCAATTGCAGGTTCTTGAAGAAATCAAAGAGCTGCAACAAATTTATTTTTATTTAATAGAATAGACAGGGCAATGGAGGTGGGAGAAGAAAAAGAAGTATAGATGTCGTTTCCTGTTAATAATTCCCATAGAGATTTGAGTCAAAATATATGCTTCTCTTAAAAAGGTATATTTCTTCAATTTCTTTTTCAGTTTCCGAAATGTAACAAGATTTTGCATAATCTATCAAAATAAGATGTGCAAAATACTTTTGTTATGTGAAAGAATAGAGACAAAAGCATTCAGTGCTACAGTACACAATGCACATGAATACAAAACTTCTGAATATTCTTGTTTGCATAGAAGTATATTCCTTGTCTTCTGACATAAGAATGCCATTCTACTGTCAATTTTGGTGAAATTATTTTTTAAAGAAGATGTTATAGGCAAAGGATTAAAAATTTGTTTTTATTTTAGCTTAAGCCATTCTCAGGATTTTCATGTTATTGTTTTTTGTTCATCTTATTGAATTGTTTTCTGACTAATTATTTATTTTGATAAGTTGACGTAAATTACATTTTCCATTTATGTTTCTATGGCCTCTTTTTCATGTTGTTTTATCCAATATTGAACTTAAATATTCTGTTGTTGAGCAGCAGCACTTTAGAAAAAAATATTAATGCTACAACAGGATAACTAAAATCCTGGGATAACTAGAATTCCAACCATATTTAGGCAGGACTCATTCATCTGTCAAAAATAAACTTTTTTTCTCTCAATGATCTGATTTTGAAGAATCTGAATTATTTTATTCTCTGTAGTCACAATTCATGTAGACTCTTGCAAAATGTTGATGGAACTATGAGGGCAAAGATCAATGGAAGGAAGGCTGAAAACACCTGAAAAAAATTAGTTCTTAAACAGATCACCATGTAGAGAACAGTTGTCCTTCAGTGCTCCGCAGGCCTCAATAATTCTTTTCAGAATACCCAGTTTATCCTATTTCACTCATCACCAGTTTATAATCCTTCTTTCATGTGGATTGCATTTATCAAATAATCAGTCTGATTTATTTGTAGGTAATGCTGGTGCCTCTCAATTTGGGAAAAGTAACCTATTTCTCAGAGAAATGTTTAATTATGGCAATTATCTACCTCAAAGAGTTACTACTTATAAAAACTAGCATCTTATAATACTGTGAACCATTCCAACATTTTTAAGCTAAAATTACAGTATAAATGACATTCAGATGTATTAAGTAATATACTTTCTTGTATGAGGCAACACTTACTAATTGATAAAAATCTAGAAATTGTCTACTATTGTGGTGGTGCAGCCACCCAGGCTTCTGTAAAGTCTCAGAATAAGCCCCATTCTGCTGTTATCATCTTTGATAAAAGTACAGTGACTTGGGCATCAGGTACCCTCTGGCCACACCTGAACCATCTGCTCCCTGAATGGTGCATCAAGATAAGCCATGGATGCTTTGGCAAAAGCTCCCATTGTGCTGTTGTCTTGGTCACAAGCGCAGTAGCCTGAAGCTGGGGTGGCCAGACAGCCCCTGGCCACACCTGGACCACCTGCTGCCTGAATATTCTACCAGAACGACTCAGCCAGAATGGAGAACACTGACCAAAGCAAATAATCTCAANGCTCTCATTGTGCTGTTGTCTTGGTCACAAGCGCAGTAGCCTGAAGCTGGGGTGGCCAGACAGCCCCTGGCCACACCTGGACCACCTGCTGCCTGAATATTCTACCAGAACGACTCAGCCAGAATGGAGAACACTGACCAAAGCAAATAATCTCAAGATTCTATAATTCTGATCCGAAAGTGAGACCTTTGGAGCTCTCTGAGACTGCAGTGGGCTGTGTGACCCAGTGTCTCCCTCTGTGCTGGGATGCTTCTCAGGGTATATTTCACAAGGATTAAAAGATTGTCCATCAACTATTCCATAATGACTCAAAGGCCTCATTTTGTGAGGTTCACTGACTGTCTGTTGATGAATGCCAGCACATAAAACCAAGTAACTCATGAAACTCATGAAAAGAGAAATGTTTATCATAGGTTAACATCCGTGTGTGTGTGTAATTTGATTCAGAACTGCTTGTCTGTCTGTCTGTCTGTCTGTATGTGTGATTTGATTTAATCGCCATCTGTATGTGCAACCCGGCTGTAAGTTTTGGGTGACCCTTGCCATTCTCAAGTCTTTAACTAAGTGGCTATTTGGTGGTAACAAATTCCACTGAATCACTGTTAAATTGGCTGGTGATTAAATGCTGTTAATAATTATACAACCTAGTCTTGTGATCTGTCTCAAAAATATTAATAAATCGTAAATTGCTTTTAAACTAAAGCTGCATAACAAAATCTTATTCTTGGCAAATTGGGATAGTTGGCAGAACGGCAAGTAGTGTCACAGATTACTTACAAAAGCATGACACTAATCTGAACCCTGGCTTCTGAAAAGAATGGATTTGTGATAAGTGGTATAATTGAGAAGCACTAGAGAAGCAACTAAATGCTGTGAGGGGTTCAACCAAAGATGGGAAAGACAAAGCTATAATCTGCAAAGTGTTGTCAACATACCTACAAGCTGCTTGTAGAGAATGAGGGGAAACAACCTGTAAAATGCAAGATCTGCAAAATGAAATAAAGCGATGTAAAACTACAGAACTGCTACTATTGGTAAAAATAGAACAACTGCAAAAACAACATAAGGAAGCTCAATTGAAAGAACAAAAGTTAGGTGAACATGTTGAACTGATGTTAATGCAAACCCCAAAATGTCCCAACACTGTTCAGATCAGAAAACTCATAGTGTCCCCTTAGGACAGGGATGGTAATATTTAGAATAACTCTGATGATAACTGAGAGAAGGGGTTAAAGAAGTTCTGATGTATATAGGGTTACTTAATGATCACTGTGCACACCAGGGAACCAAGCTGATAAAGGATGCTTAGGCTTTGTTAACTATTATGCAAACTTTCCTAATAAGGACCAGGGAGTCGCCTCACCAGCACAGAAGGTGGTAAGGTGGTTACAAACAGAACAATGGGGCAGTGACTAAGTGCAGGGTCCTGTCAGAAAAGCCTAAGGACCAGCTAAAAGCTGAACCTGCGGTTTTGATAAAAGCCAAAGGAACAACTGAGTCTGCGCAAGAACAAAAGGTTACTAGAGGTGACGAGGAGGAGTCATCTATCTTCATCCCCATGACCACCGACGATCACCACAAGAAGGTACTGTGCAAGCGCAGTGGGGAGGAGTCTACGGAAATGACCCCTTGGAACTAATTTTAATACCAAGCGGGGACAGGTCATGCATAT
>VZSC01015238.1:17162-29900 GCA_013398225.1 Steatornis caripensis
CCTAGTCCTTATTTGAAAAGTTTGCACAATAGTTAACAAAGCGCTAAGCATCCTTTATCAGCTTGATTCCCTGGTATGCAGAGTGATGATTAAGTAACCCTATATACATCAGAATTTCTTTAACCCCTTCTCTCAGTTATGTGAGAAAACTGTCTAAATAAAGATATTAGGTAGACCCCACATGTGCTGGAAAACCACTATTGCAGAGTAGCTACCAGTTATTAAGCAGCATCATTTCAAATAACCTTGACAAACTGCAGAAGAAAAAAATTGTATACACTAATAGGAACAAACAGCAAGCTATTTTTTAAAAGATCATTGGTAAGAATGTTACGGCTTTTTTATTCTTCCTTTTTTTCTTGAAGTACCACTGTTTTCTCATCCAGATGAGTTTCTATTGTCCAAAATCTCACCCTCAGAAATAAACCTAGTCAAACTGGCTTCTTATTATGGTGAAATGGACTTATCTGAATCGTTAACATAAATTCCTTCCCACTTGCATGTAAGGGGCAATAAAAATAATCTTTATATACAAAAAGACTAAGTAGGTTACAGGAGGTCACAGTCAGAAGATGTATTTCCTTTCTTCCTCATGTTCAGATAAAATTTCCCGTGTTCCATTTTGTGCCCTTTGCCCTTTTTCCTGTCCCTGGGCACCTCTGAAAAGAGTCTGTCCCCATCCTCTTGACACCCGCCCTTTAGATATTTATAAGCATTGATCAGATTCCCTCTCAGTCTTCTCTTCTCCAGGCTAAACAAACCCAGGTCTCTCAGCTTTTATTCTTAAAAGAGATGTTCCAGTCCTCTCATCATCTTTGTTGCTCTCCGCTAGACTCTCTTCAGCAGTTCGCTGTCTCTCTTGAACCAGGGAGCCCAGAACTGGACACAGCACTCCAGATGTGGCCTCAGCAGGGCAGAGTAGAGGGGGATGATCACCTCCCTCGACTTGCTGACCACTGCTGGATTCCCTCAAAGTAGAATAAACATGTATCCCCTCACAGATACCGGAGTCTAGCCTGGCTGCCAGACAACTCAAGGGATGTCTCCAACAGGTGGTATTGAAGAGATTATGACGGTTTTTTCATTCTTCACCTGGTCCAGTACCCTAACAATGTCTCATCATGCTCATTGCAAATTGAAAAAGATTAGAAAATACAAAAATGACAGGCTGCTGTCATTCATGATAAGTACTTTGCTTATATAAAGAAAAATTATAAATTCAATCTACTTTATAAAGAATTAGTGTATCTTTTGTGTTTTCAGAGTCTCTTGTGAGCCTTTTTAGACATAAGCTCTGCCTGAAACTTGCTCAGATCTTGGAGGTTCATTATAACCCAACCATCTGTGAAGAGATGCTTATACATGTTTAAGAATTTTTAATATACTTAGTGAAAAAAAGCACAAAAGTTTATAAATTGAAAGTCATGTGCCTGTCTCCCTTTCCAAGACTTATAATCTGGAGAACTAAGCATTTGGCACTACATATACCTGCTTAGGTAAGGTATTTAATTCAAACTGATGTCCCAAAACATTACTACAACCTTATGTCTTTTCTGAGAGGTATTTTAGGACCAAAGATCCTTCTCTGTTATTTACAATTTACAGCAATAAAAAAAAATCCCCCAGCATATTCTCAAAAATAGTTATTGTCCAATATTAGTTTCTTGACCAGTATTCCTGCTCTAAGGCATCAGAAGAGTCTAATGCTTGCAGCTAAAATGAACTATCCTACACTTATTAAGCTCTTTATTTTGTTTAGCATAAGCACCACAGTGCCAGATCATATGTAGATTTTTCCTTCAAGAAGATCTTTAGTTCAGACAATGAAGAAAGATTGTATAAATGCATCGTCAAGTCTCATACTTAGTCCATTCCTACTTATTTCTTGAGCTCTTATGTACCATGAGGGACTACATAAAAAACAAAAACAACATCAAAAAACCCCACCCAAACAAAACAAAACAACACACAAAAATTCTTCATTCTTCCAAGTGCTATAAAATTCAGACATTTTTGCTAATGGTATCTTTTTTAACTGCAGAGGACTCTAGAATTAAAACTACTGCTGTTAATTTAATGAAGGATTCACCTGTTAATAGAGTTAACACTGGCCAGTGAGAGTAATTGACACTTAGGCTTTCAATGCCTGGAATATTAGTTATTTGGCAGAGTGACCAGAAGCAAACAAAATATTAAGCAATTCTCCTTAGCCTACACATGTGTCAGACACCAATTTCTGTTCAATTTATCAGGGATTTCTGTGATTTTTCTGCTTAAATGTCATAGCTTTTGTATCTTCATCTATGCAGAAATGATGCTTGGTTAGTTTATTTTTGTTAAAAATTAAAATGATCAGTTGCAGATTTTTATGCATCAAGTAGCCTCTTTACCTCGCTTAAAACTCATGTGGAACTGGTTTGATACACTCACTGCTATAAGCTTAAATTTGTCGATTAAGAGTAGAATCTAGTTTGGTTTCCCTGCGTAACTGGAAGGAAACAGGTTATTGCAGGGTAACCAAGGAGTGATGTTGCAGACCTCAGCCCAAATACACTAGTATATGGTATTTTTTTTTAATAAATATATAAACTTTAATTTATCTAATGCTTTCCCATTATTATAAAAAAAAAAAAAAACTAGAGGAAATAAACTTCCTATAAGCAGATATAAACCACACAAGTTCTGTATTTCTCTTACATCCAAAATTGTGAAAGATTTCACTACAGCTAAATGCAGTAATTAATGTCTTAGTTATACATAAATCTGTAATGATGAAGTCTGACAAGGGTTATTTTTCCACTAATTTCAATGTCTTACATATAGGTTTGAACATGAAATTCATATGTAACAAAATAAAAAACTTTGCTTTTTCAGAATTGATTCAGTCAATGGGAGTTCACAAAGGAAATTGAGTAAACATGTATATGAGGTTCTCTGTAATGTCAAAGGAGAGTTCAAAGTCTGACAACTTGTTCTTTTACACAGAAGACAACCCAGGCCGGTCCCACCACCCTGGCCAGGAGCATGACACTGGGACAGCCCCAGCCTCTGCACCAGGAACTTCCCTGGGGATAGAGACAGACCAAGACTGGGCTGGGATGTGGACCATGTCTGGGAAAAAAAAGGGCTGTAGGGAGCTGGGGACTGGTCCTGCTGCAGCATCACTGGGGCAGGGGCTGATGGCCTCAGGAAGCTGAAATGGGATTCTGGGCCATGGCAGGGTGAGGGCTGACATGGGGTCCACTTAAAAATGAAGATGTTTTCTGTTCTTTAGAGCAATGTTATTTTTCCAGATTCTTTTCCACCTCCTCAGATAATATGTTGCTGTTCAGCCCCTTGGTTTTGTGCTTATTGATGGTCTCTCAAGACGCCTCCGGATCCTACGTACTCTGACAGCACCTTCAAGGGGACCAGCAGCAATTTTCAAGACTGTTTCTGGTTCCTAGGCCTGGTCCCCAGGCTGGCAGCTCCAGGCTGGCCAGCCTCACTCTGTCAGTATTTCTCAGAAGACTGTTTCCTCCATTCAGTAATTTACTCCTTCTATCCAGTTCACCATTATGGCTGCTTGCACCAGGAGTCTCCAGGGGCAGTCAGGGGCAGTCAGACCTGATGGCATCCTCACAGCCCTGACAATAGGAGCTTAAGGGACAGCTGGGCTGGAGGGACTGTAGGCCAGCCTGACACAGCTCTTGGGCCATTCCCCTCTCATTTAGGCAATAGTGGGAGGGAAGAAAAGAACATACAATCAGGTATGAGCCTCCTTATGTATGTCATCTCAGGAAGAAAAGTCTCCTGGTCCTTCCCTTGGAGACAGGCAAAAAGACTCAGCCGCACCTGGAGAGATTGTCCCTGCAGAAGAGAGTATAACAGTGAGAGCAGGATGCTGCAGCAGGGCACACCACATCCATGAGACATTGAAGAGAGAAGACCCTCCTACCTGAATGCAACTGCAGTGGATACAGGTGTGCATGCAGAAGGCACACACCATGGTGGTGTAGGATATCCTGTCCTATACCAGATCCAGGAGGATGGTGCATGTGGTATCCTCCTCCTGAAGCACCTCCATGGTCTTCTGTGGGCAGTAGTTGCAGTAGAAGGAGCTTGAGGAAGAGACAGAAGAGATGAGCAAGGCTGAGGTCTGCAGGAGGCCATCTGCAGCTCTGGACAAGGTTTTCCCAAATGCTGGAGAGGTCACTGTGCCCCTGGGGCACTGGGTACACATGCCTCATCAAATATTTTCTCCCAGTGTTCTCCCCTACCCCTCTCAAAAGCACTCAGCATGGCCAAGCATAAGAGATCAAAAGGTCTTAGCATGGTCTCAGCAGATGGTGCCATGAAAACACCAGAATTTCCTTCCCAGGACTCAGGCTCAGCACCAACAAGCCCCAACTCCTTAAAAAAACCCCATCATCTTCTGTGATGCCCACTTCTCTACTGACCTGACATCTACAGGGAGGAATGGGCAGATTCCCTCCCAGCAGCACCTCACTGGTACGGGCACTTGCATGTATACTGGAAGACAGAAAAGCCCAGGAGCTTATCAGGGCTGTGAGAGGGGCCAGCACACACACACAGAATGTGCAGAAACAAAACCTGCTGAGAGCTGAGACTATATTTGGGCAGGCAGTGCTGAACTGCAGGCTGGGTGAGTTGCAGTAGTTCTCATCTCAGATCTGATCCTGAGCAAGAAGCACAAAGACCAGGGCAGGTGCAGCAGCAGGTGTGCTGTGGTTCCTCAAGTATTTGACCAGGGCTGTGGAGAAGGGCTGGGGACCAGCTCTGCAGTGATGGTTAGCTATGCCTTCTTGAGCTAGGCAGATGCCATGCTAGAGTGGCCATGGTGGAGAGCTAGTGTAGAGCTCAGGAGTGCAACCCCGTGCGTCCCCCTGGGCTAGGGACTGTACTTGGCAGGACCAAATTGTGAAGGCTGAATCTCCTGCACTCAAGGAATAGTCTTTCTCAGCAGCACTGGTGGAGAGAGCCTGAGCTTGAAGCACAAGCGGAGGAGGTGATACCTGCCAAGCCCCCAGGGTGAAGTTTTCATGGCTATAGGCTTTCGGTGCTCCTTTGAGTGCCAGGCAAAAGCTGCAACCAGCCCCCAGGGAGCTCACCAGGCAGAACATGCATGCACAGAATGCACAGATGTTGTCCTCCTGACACACGGGCCCGCAAGCATCCAGGTCAGAGTCTGTGTGTTGGCACAGCATGCACTCTGGAGGCAGGCAAGGAGGGAGCAACGTGGGGCAAACATCACCCACACTGAGCATTTCCAGAGCAGTCTGGGAAATTTGTCCCTCCTCACACCACAAACCTCCTTTTCTGAGCGCAAAACAGGCTCTGCAATGGAGCTCCTGGGGAGCTCCTGCCTCCCCGTCTCCATCCCACTCTTACAGCACCTGCCTGACCCTCTGGTTTCAAGGAGCTGTGGAGATAGCATCCTCCCTTGACCTGGGGGCCTTCCTCTTCATGGCAGTCATGCTGCAGATCAATGTTGAGGGCTGTTTTACTGACCCAAAGGGAGAAACAGGAGTAGGAAGTGATTCCAGCACAGCAGTGCCTTGCTAATACGGGCCCTTGGATGGATACTGGAAGACAGAAAAGCCCAGGAGATCATCAGAGTAGTGCGACAGGGACATAGTGTAGTGGCACCTGCTGAGACTTAGCATACTTGGACAGGCAGTGCTGGGCTGCAGGCTGCTTGATCTGCAATAGTCCTCATCTTAGACCTGATTCTGAGCAAGAAACAAAATGGCCAGGAGAGGATCTCCACTTTTAGCATACCTCCAAACATCATCTTGTCCAGGTTTTCGTGGTAAACGGAGCCCAGATGAGATTATCTAGCACCCTGTCCAATCACTTCTTGAAAACCTCCAGTGATGAGGAGACTAATGGGCCTGTAATTTCCTGGATCCTCGTTTGGGCCCTTCTTTTAAGTAGCTATGACATCAGCCCTGATTTTCATGACTTTTCAAAGATTATAGAAATAGAGTTAGGAACTTAAGAAAGAAATGTTGACATGAAAATATATAAAGCCTAGGAAAGGAAGAGGAGAATCAGAAAACAGCAAATGAGGGTGGTCAAGGACCATACCATTTCAGGATCAGTGGAGACCAGTATTCCTCTGTCTGAAGGACAGCTGCCTGTGTGACAGTGACTGAGTGGGTGTTTGCATTGGGGGTTGATGAGCAGAATAATGTTCAGCTTAGTAACGTGTTAGTCCTAGCAATCCACTATGCATATTAACCAGTAAATGATTGCTCTCCACATTTACATAGCATATATTCTACCCACAGAACCCATCTGTGGGCAGATGCTCAGGCAAAAGTCACACACTAGAGCAAAATTCACAGTTCCAGCTCCCCACATTTGCCCCTAAATGTCACATCCCAGGATGCTCCTTCAGTGCCATGTTACATAAGCAAGAGTTTTAGAGGCTTTCAGTGATTCTGGGCCAAACTGGAGTACTAGTTCATAGAAAGAACTCCAAACTCATGGCTGAGATACACCAGGGACAACCTGGTGCTAAGAAGGTTTGACCATGAAGCCGTTGCAGGAAGATGGCATCAAAGGTAGAGACTAGGTGTTGCAAGTGACTCCTCAGGAGGCAGCCCAGAAATTTGTCACTGCAAGGCACACCCATTGTATCAAACCAAAATGTATCAAAGGCAATTTGGGACTGATTACATAAGCCTTAGGAAATGGGACTCTCCAGTGTTGCAGCTTCCTAGACATGGCAACATTTGTTAAAATGTCACTGCTCTTCTTGGCAGTTTAAAAAAATCCCAACCTGGTTATCCTTTACTGGTACAGCATAGCTCACAGAGTCAAACTTAATTCATATTACATGATGTCCCCTTGGCAAATTGCCAGTTCCAATGCTTCCCCAGCCTTATCTTCAACAAGTTTTTCTCTGCTCTTCCTGACCCCACAGCCTCAGCCTCAACAGCTTGAATCTAAACCTGCACCTAATAATAGATTCCTTTTTTCCTTCCTCCCATTCCTGCCTGATGTCTCTCTCAGAAGGTCCACACTGTGCATTCCTCTGCAGTTCATGGTCAGCCCACTCAGATTTTGGAAGAATCTGTGAGAGAGAGTCCAAACACGTGTAATCCAGCATGACAGAACAGGATGACTGCTCCTTCCTTCTTCACACAGGGTAAGTTACAGATAGAGAGATGGGCACAAAACAGTACCTCTTCTACAGACTGTCTGGGAAGTCTGTGGGCACAGGCTATGGGGTACTACAAAAGCACCATTTTCACAGCTGTACGGGTGCTTACTCAGGTCAATAGCGAGACTTGCTGTATTTGCCCAGCAGCAAGAGTTCCAGTTACACATGAAGAAAGGCAGACCATATACTTGTAGTCATCCTGGCAGATCACTCTGCCAGTAAAGTCCTTGTTCTGGCCTTGTAGCTGATTAACCTCCTTAACATGCTGTATATGTTTTGCCTGGAACCAGCTACCCCTATCTTAAGTCTCTGTTCTTGTATATAAAAGGTCTTGCATGTAACATTTTAGATATCATTTTAAACACATGGGAAAGGATAGTGATTTACTTTCAAAACTGTTTTCCTGGTGTAGACTTTTGGTAAAAGTTGAAACCATAAAATCCGGCATATGAATAAATTACTTGGTTGGAAACACAAACAACTGAGTATAGCAGAAGGGGTAAGCAAAGAATTTAGATGTGGCCATTTCTTGTACCAGAAGGAAGGGGGAGGGACAAAGTTAAAGACCTTGTTGAACTTCAAGGCACTAGCCGCATACTGCTTTCTGCCTTTTTTTTACCTTTCTTCTGAATTTGGTTCATCTGTATCTTTGAATCTTCACTGAATTGCTATGAAAACTCACATCCTGGCAAAAAGGAGAGTGATCCAGGGTTGTATCATCCCCAGCAGAAAAAAGTTCTCAAGAGCCATTTGCGTATTTCAGAGCAACCTATTTACACCACAGATGATAGTTTTTTACTATTTGAAATGTGTCCCTCAGTATTTGATTTTCTTAAATGTATAATAACAGCTTCTGATTTCTTCACAGGGTGTTTATCTGTATCATGGTTTAAGGATGGGCTGACTATTAAATGGAGGACAGATGCTCTCTATTACCCCTTTCCCTTCACAGAAGGGGAATGGAAAGAGAAAAGGGAGAGAGACTTATGGGTTGGAAGGGTTAAAAGATTTAATCAAAACAACAATAAGAAAATCATAATAATATCAATGGGAAATAATGAAATATGTACAAATACATCCAAAACCAATATTATGCTCCTCCAGTGATGATCACGTCACAACTGACACTGCTGGGCAGGCCCTGGGAAAGCCACAGAATGGACTCAGCAGCAGACAGGAATTGGATTCAGGAATGCAGGGATCAGGATCAAAGGCGGAAGAATGGACAGTCTTCCTCATATGCCACCCAAGGAAGAAGAGAGCTTGACTTTTGTGAACCCTCAGCTTTATATTGAAAATGACGTGTAAAGGATGGAATACTTTGTTCTGGTTTGGGTCACCTGTTCTGTACACTCCTCCCTGCAAATGTCCTTTTATGCCCTTTCACTTATGGCGCATAAGAAGTTTAGCAGAACCCAGCAGTTGTTTTTCATAGGAATAAGTATAAGCAGGAGCCTTTCTGCATACCATTCCTAAGGTCATTCCAGCAATAACTACAAACATTGAGCGTTATCACTCCTAGAAGCAGACACTGCCTGAAAAACATGCTGCTAATTTCAGAAAGTGCCGTCACTTAGAAGAAATTTAACAGAAAAGTAAAATTACTAAAAAGAAAATTGGTTCTGTCCTAACTTAAACCAGGACAATTGGAAATGAATCTCTATGTGGTTCCTGGACAGCAAATCTTTCACCACTGGATAGTTTTGGTTAGTATGCAGATGCAGTCACAATTTCTAGTTCAGTATTCGTTTTCTTCAATATTCACTTCTATTTATGTTGTTTCTGTAAGAATTCCCTACCAGTTAACTGCTTACCAAGGCAATAGAAACAAAAAGTTAAAAACTCCCATAACTTCTTTTAAGCATCTAAGCAGATATTTATGGAAATATTTTGCAGTAATGCTTAGCCTGTATCAAATGAATCTACAAAATATGGAAGATGAGTAATTATTTCATTTAATAGAATATCAGGTTGGAAGGGACTTCAAGGATCATCTGGTCCAACTTTTCTTGGCAAAATTTCTAAATATTAATTTTACCCATCCCCATGCTGCACTTAGAATTGTGAATTAAACACAAGCAAATTTTTGCCATCTTGTTACATTTTGTACAATTCATACAGGTTCAGTTGTTCAAAAGAATATATAAATTGCAGTATGTCTTTACCATTTAGAGTAAAATATTAAATGTTTTATCTACAAGTTTCAGGCAGGTTTTGCATATTCATAAGCTGGCACAAATAGTACCAGAGGAAAAACAGAAACAATAATTATAGACTATTTTTTTTATTTGTATGGACTCATTTATGGAAGGCTATAAGACTTTTTTTTTTTTTGTCCTTTTTCCAATTGTGCTCCAACATTCTTTTACGGAGATGTCAGATTCCATTCCTGATTAGACCTGCAAAGGAGGAGAAATATTTTATGAAAATATAAGGAGTTCAGATAATTTAGTTCCTATCAACTCCCTTTATGAGTATTTTTTGCTAATCTTATCTGATCTCTTCCTTCCTTTCTACAGTAATGCAGAGTGGCAGTCTATTCTTCACTTTGATTTGTGTTTGTGGAAAGATCAGTAGATTGTATTATTTTTTTAATTAGACGAGAGTTTGTTATACAATTGTCTCCACACTGTAAATCAAAGTGAAGTAAAATTTGCTATAAGGATTCAATTAATCCAATTTGTTTCTCAATTATTTGTAAAATTAGATGATGTATTTTACCATCACTTTGTCTGGAGTTATGGCATAGGCTGTCTGTTGAATGGAACAATCTTTAGTACGCAGAACAAACAGTTGACTTCAGCTGATCAACCTTTATGGAATCAAGGATCATTTTCCTTGTCTGGCTTGCACCTAGCAGGATAAGACCTGATACCAAAATGTCTTGGACTTGCCTTCCTAGCAAGGAAACTAGAGCATACACCTTAGAGAGGCAAAAGCTTGTTTTATTGTGTACCTCATCTGAATAACTATGATGCCAGGACCTAGGATGCCTCATAGAAAACTCCAGCCAGATAAGGAAGAATGCAACCTTTACAAGACTTATTCTCTGAAGCTTGATACTCACATTCATAATTGTGAAGGTAAATGTAAGATGATTAGGTACACAGTGTTTCCTCCTTGAGGAAGCAAGGAAACTGTGTGATAAAATATTAAAGCAAATAACAGTTATTTTTACTATACCATGGTAAACTCTTTCCAGAGTTTCATATCATTGACCTAACTCCCTGTTCCATAACCACCAGTCTCTCTATCTGAGCCAATCAATTTGTAAAATTGCAAAATCTGTGGCACAAAGCTGATTTCTTCTGAGTCAGCTCCATAAGAAGTTGGGATATGTGTGTAGGGTATATGCATATTTATATACTACTGCCCATAGTTTATTGTAGCTATAGTACTTGCATCATGGGCTTGAAACAGGATCTTTTTTTTCCTCTTAAATTAAAACATGGAGTTTTGAGGACATATCAGCTTAGCAAATTATTTTCAGGTTCTCATTTTGTTGTGATTCACAGTTGCATACAAAGATGTGATCTTCCCTTGAAATTGTTCTCAGTGACAAGATAAATTATTCTTTTTACATCTTCCTTCAATATTATCATTTCATACTCAAAGAAGCATTCTGTCACTATAGACTCTCTTGTTTGCTTTCTCCTTAGCAGAAGTATAATCTCAAGATTAGAAAAATTACCTTTAACTTTTTACTATTTGTTCTCTAAATATTCTTTAACACTGCAACCAAAAATTCACATGTATTTTTGGGTCAACCTCAAGAGCCAAAGATCATGTTGCTTCCCTGTAAAGCTGGTCACAGAAAAGTCTTGCTTTTTCTTGCCTATTAGTATCATGGTCTGATGACTTTGACATTTTCATTAGCTTCAGGACTCATCCCCCACCATCCCAACCCCAAGTTTCCATCACAAAAAGCTCTATACAGTCAAACATTAAATGCTATAATTTAAATTAAAGAATTTCTGAACATAGGTCAAGGAGCAAATACTGAGACACTGAAATATTGGCCAAAGTGATGACTACGGGAATTTTTTAGGAAAGATAGATTTAATATCTGCTGGGCTTTCATTCACATACATTACCAAGATTTGAAACCTCCTAATCATTGCTGAAACTCAGTCAGTTTTTAAGACTTGCAATCACAGTCCATATCTGTTTCACTCTTTATTATTCCATATTACAATAGTGATTGTTTCATCAAGCTGTAGATATGTGAAGGTCTGTACTCTTATGTACAGCCCAGGTAGAAATGAGAAGCTTGTGCAGCTGAAAAACAAGCATAGCAACTAAATAACTCAATACCATAGGTCAGGTTTTCAGAACTGATTTATACATATGCACTTTCTTAAACCAACAAGTATACTTGTACAGTAGGAGCCTGTCCCCTTAGATTTTTTTTTTTAAATTACTCTGTGTACTTACCTGTGTGATGATGACACAGGCAGGCAGCTAGAAACACATTCCTCTGTAGTAATGTTACAGTCATATAATTCCTCTCCTTTACTAGGACAAAGTTAATTCCCTACTCAAAATCAGAATTGTTTTCCACCTGTCAATAATATTCAATTTTTCCTCTATTTCACTTTAAAAGAACAATCTTTGCAAAACACATAATATATAAAATTAACAGGCTACATTTTCATTCAGATGAATAAAGACAAAAAAAATTCATTAACATTTTGACCCTTCTGTTTCCCTACTGTCTTCTAAGTTCACAGCCCAAAACCTTCCAAATCTCAGTCCAAAGCTCTGCACATTAGAAATAAGTGCAGTACATGAAATAAGGGGAAGAGCTTTGGCTAAATGACCTTATTTGCTGAACCAAAAGAGATTACATAGTCATAAATTTTATAACAATGAAGAAGCAAGAAGGGAATTTCATGACAGAGGTGTTTCTGGATCACAGTGCCACATCAAGTCATGTTCTGGGTGGTGGTGTTTACCAGCCTGCTGTTGCTCCAGTTACGAACTAAAGAATCATACCAATAAAATCTGATCAATATTCCCTCCCTCCTCTTGTTTTGTTTTCACATCTACAACCGAGGTACCCATCATCCAACTAAATATGTGCCACTAAATAGGCCATTCTCTGTCATCTTTGAAAAGTTGTGGGGAACAGAAGAGGTGCCTGAAGATTGGAGGAAAGCCAATGTCACTCCAATCTTCAAAAAGGGCAACAAGGAGGACCCGGGAAACCACAGGCCAGTCAGTCTCACCTCCATCCCTGGAAAGGCGATGGAACGGCTCATTCTGGAAGTCATTTCTAAGCACATGGAGGAGGAGAAGAGTATCCGGAGTAGTCAACATGGATTCACCATGGGAAAATCCTGCTTGACCAATCTGATAGCCTTCTATGATGGCATGACTGGCTGGGTGAACGAGGGGAGAGCAGTGGATGTTGTCTACCTTGACTTCAGCAAGGCTTTTGACACTGTCTCCCACAACATCCTCATAGGAAAGCTCAGGAATGTGGGCTAGATGAGCGTACAGTGAGGTGGGTCAAGAACTGGCTGAATGGCAGAGCGCAGAGGGTTGTGATCGGTGGTGCAGAGTCT
>VZSC01015238.1:39218-64801 GCA_013398225.1 Steatornis caripensis
TCTCTTGGGCCCCCCTGCCTTCTAGATCCCTAACCCAAGGTATTCCTCCAAGCAGGTCTTTGGACACCTTTTTGTTTTTTATACACTTTTACAAAAAAGCAGTGACAGTGAGAGCATAAGTAACTGGATAGCAGTCAGGTTGGTGGGCACATGGTGCTTATTGCTCTTCCTGCGGCCTCCCATCAAAGGCAATTAGAGACTTAGTCATAGTATGCTCTTTTCTGACCAGATCTTCCAGCTTCAGCAAATTCGTTTAACAATATGTAAAGCATTTCCATATGGTGTACATTGTAAATAGAAGACACAGCAAGCTGCACACATCTGTACTTCTCTGTGGTGTTAGAAATAGAAAGGCTCTACTCTAGACAGTTTAGAAAATATTCCTCCCTTTGTATCTTATTGATATTTCAGTGGTCATAAAAATGACCGCCCTATTTTGCTAAATATCTACATGCACATTTTCTGTTGGCACAGCTGGCCCTGGGTATGGGTGTGAGAGAGAAGCTTGTGAAACAGCCATCAGCTTTTGATGAGTGAGAGAGGAAAACAAATTCTAATGACTTAAAGAAACAGATGGTTGAATATATGCTGAACTCAAAATATATATAATACTATAAAGGGCAAGTGAAAAGTTCTTTAATTTCCCATTCTTTATAAGGATCTTATAAAAAAACTCAATCCAGTAAGAATGTATGTGTTGGATGATATTTTGAGGGTAAGAATACAACTTTGTATCAAGCAGCTTAGTGGTTTGCAGCTAATTAGCAATGGATGTGGAATCAGAATGGAGTAAACATATATGTACCCACTGGACAGAAATTCACTTGTGAACTCCTTGCTTGCTTTATCCAGATGCTTGTGGAGATCTATTCACTGTCCTCTACCATCGCTGCCCACGTGTAAGAATTACAGAGCTGAAGCATGAGTCACTGATAGCAATTATAGTTTTTCTGACTTTGTTGAATTTTTACCTCTTAAGTGTCTTTTGCTCATAAAGTCCATTGTGTCTGTGATTTGCAAGCTTCAGCCTTTGTGTAACTTTTGGACTGAATAGGTGAGGCGTAAGTGAGTTTATGAATTAAATAAAGCCACCCTCCAATTCTATACAGTCTCACTCCAGCTAACAAGTTGTGCCCAAATCACAGGCCTTGGGTTTCTTCCACTCCTGTTCTTTCCCAAATGTTTGTGATATAAATGACAGAGGTCTTCAGCCCTGAGAAATATCCCGTTAACCAAGATTCACTTAAGGTGTTGTGAAATACATATAACTAAAAAATTATGGCCCATGCTCACATCAGACACATCCCAAATGTTTTACACCCGCTATGCTTCCACATCTTTTTACCAAGTTATTTTAAAAGCACAATTTATATCAAAATGTGACGTATTTAAATAATTCCTTGCTTGTTTGAGCAGCAAATTTCTGATGTATGTTAAGCAGAGTTTCAAAAACAGCAGGCAACTTTCATTATCCATGGATGGTCCAAATCTGCGGCTAATTCATTACCAGCTCTCATGCTCATTACTGATCCAGAAGGCTACCTGACACAGCTTCATCTAGCGTTGTGATATGCTTTGAGAAAAGAAGTGTACAGAAATCTCCCCAGCTTTCTCTCTATGTGGGATTTTACTTTTCTTGATTTATAATGGTCTTGTCCAACATGTATTGGGACTGATGCTCATCTACCTTAGTAAAATGCTGTTTGAAAGACTATATAGTTAATTTATTGAAATGTAATTAGCACCACTATTAATTTTTGCCATGCTTAGTGTCACCAGTTTTAATGCCACAAATTCCATTTACAATGAACAGAACAACATTGTCAGACATTAGCATTCATTTATCCAGTCCTCTCTCACACAGTAAATCATCCTGTAGGGCTCTGAATGCTGAGAGATAGAGCGCAAAGATTATTAAATATATATATGTCTATGCCCTTGATCTTATTCAGCTCATTTACTTCGTCAAATCCTGCCAATTTCAAGGCCTGGAAGTTGAAGTCTGATTAAACAGAGAATGAATGCAGTGGGTACCATGGTGATTCAGGAATGCCTCTCCAATTAGTGCCTCAGAGCCTGACTGGAAGGATTGCTGTGTTAATGCAGGTATTCCCTATTGACCTTTCAGAGCATTTCTGACCATTCCTATTAGTCTGTGGACATTTGTCTCAGTGGAAATTGTGAAAATACTCTACCAGTTGAAACTTTTAGGCTAGCGGTTATGCAGTGTGTTGGTGATAATTTAACAATAAGATATCCTGTAACACTCCATAGATTATTTGTCTGCGAAGTCTGACTTACCTGACATTTTATTCTTTCATAGTATCTAAAAGCAAACAGAAAAACCTTTTTTATAGTTTTCTGAATGAATGGTTCAAGGAATTAATTAATATGTTTTCAGGAATAAATCTGTATTCTTTCAGGAATTTATTTATTTATAGAGTAAGAAAAATGATCTTCATTTTACAGGGTGGAAGTGAGGCACAGGGATCTAATATCCAGATCCACAGAAACACCTAGATACTTAATCACTATTGTAGAATCATAGCTGTTTGTTAAGTACAGCATATTAAGCAGCATAAGTACTGCATAAGTAAGCAGAGTTTAAAATCTCACCCTGGGAGTCACAACAGCAAATGAAATGTGTAAGTAGGCAACAGTCTAACAGACACTGAGGAAATATCACCCCGTCCTCACAACCTGCAATCTCACCCAGGCACCACCAGCACTTCACTGTCATAAATCACAGGGAGAACTAGTGTACATATTGTCTACCTGAGGAGCAACTGAGGAGTCTACAAGTGTTGTATGACTATGCATTTAGACAATCTCTGAGCAGGTATTTTAAAGATTCTAGTTCTGTAATTAGACCCCAAACATGAATGATTTTCCCTAGACCTAGGCTAAAGGAATGTCTCAAGATCACACAGGTAGGCTAAATCACAGGCTTGACCATTTTAAGCTGCGCAACATCCCACCACTAATTTAATAGGGAAAAACAAGACACAAAGGAGACAACTATTCTGCAAATTGGATGTCTCAGATACTGCACCTGGGAGGGAGTGCGCTCCTCAGTAATGCAGATACTGCATAGAAAGAAGCGACAAAGTCAGAGACAGTGATTGTGAAAACTTTACTAACTATCTGTAGTATGCTCTTCCCCCATGCATTTCTGACTTCTGTCATATTCTCTC
The DNA here is from genome assembly GCA_013398225.1 of Steatornis caripensis. Lineage (NCBI taxonomy): Eukaryota > Metazoa > Chordata > Aves > Caprimulgiformes > Steatornithidae > Steatornis > Steatornis caripensis. The sequence goes on from VZSC01015238.1 coordinate 42,413, forward strand.
ATGTGATCTAGTTGTTGTCATTTGAAAGAACTGTCTCCCTTTCTGCTTCTGACATCCAGAATTACGCACCTCTATTTCCCTGCCTCACTAACACTTCATCCATTTTCTGAATTTCTGCTAAGAAATCTTTTCTCCATTGCATTTCTCCCCCACCCCTGCTTCTGTTTTTTTCTATCTTGTTCTTATTTTATTTTGTTCGGTACTTGCAGAGCAACCACTAGCTGTAAATGCATTACTACAGAGCATAAAGAAAGGAAGTGTTTTTTCAGGTTTTTCGCTCTCTGCCATATGAATGTGTACAAAGCTGCATTTATTCATTTACCTGTACTTGAAAACACAAACACAAATCAACATCTGTGGGGAGAAAAAAAAAAAAAAGCCTTGGGAGATTTCTGTACTCAGATCACAACTCTTGCACATATACTTTCTCCCACTATTATATATGTACTAAGTATCCATGTGTACATATGGACATTGAAAAGTCAAAGATATTGTGATTAACTTGCTGTGTATTTTAACTTGTCTGATATTTGTAACATTAAAGTGTATTTTGAACACAGATGTCACAGCTGTTTAAAAAAAAATATCCAGGAACTTATAAGAAAAAATAATATTACAGCTAAAATAATTAAAACAATACCCTTCCAGAAGACTACCATTTATACAAAAATAGAAATTGGACTACCTGTATGTAGAAGTCTTCATTTAGGTACAATTTCAGTGTTATCTGTGTCCAAGCATATTTGATTGAACCTGGAAAATATTGCCTGAAGATTATTCTCTGTCTTTGCAGCTAGTGCAACATACAGTTGAAATGACACGTGAATGCTGGTTTTTGGGATATAAACTGCTTAAAACCTGTTCTATGAACATATCTCAATATGTGCTTAAGCCTAAGTTTGAGATACCTTTTCATTTCGGTGTTACTTTAAACTTATTCTTAGTGCTGGATTGCATTTGGGATTTGCATAGCTATGTAAACATTCATAAGATCAAATTGACTTTTGAAGAAAATTGAAACAATGCTAATATGAGTCATGCTTTTAAACATTTTCCCCTCAAAATACTTGAAAAAGTAACCCAGACACTAAATAGCACTGATGCATTGCCTGTTAAAACAAGGTCTGATCCTATGAGATCCCTTGGCTTGATAAATGGAGAACATTTGGGTTTATACAGACTGCACTACCTCATGTCATGCTCGCTTATATTTTGAGTGTTAAATTTTATTTTTGCAACACAGCACGTAAGTCATTATGGTCCTTTTATAAATTAGATTTTTATGTTTTAAATAGATAATTTCATCATGAAAAATGCAAGCTAAAGAAGAGCAAGAATAGTTATTGAGCTATAGGGAAACACAAAATTTTAGATAAGGATATTCAGAAAAAAGTCAATAGTCATTGACAAGTGTATATTACAGATAAAAGAATCTGTTTCAGGATAGATAAAAATACAATAGAAAATGTGGGTTACCAGGATAGCTCATTTGCCTAGTTAAAGAATAACCACACACAGGGACATTTTTCATCAATACAACAAAACTGGCTATAAGATACATTATAACAGCTTATTTTCTGCACTGTCATCAGCCCTGCTCCTTCCTAGTTGGGTGCTTCACAACTGAGAGACCTAGTAATAGACAAGTTGAATTGCTGACATGCAATAAATTCCTTCTCTTTTAGCAAGTGAAGTCATTTGAGTTCATGAAACTACCAGCTTGAAGAATGCTTATCTGACGCAAGAATATATCCTGAAAATTTACATGTAAGTTTCAGGTCATTATACCTAATTTGGGCATTTTATGACTCAAAACGAAAATCTCAGAAGCAAAGGAGACTAACAATACATGTACAAAAATTATTAGTATTGTCTTGGTTATGTAAATACATAATAATAATTTTAACAGAAGGGCTCATTCTGAGCTGTTCTTTGAGGCATTTCTCGTCTCTGTGTACACAAGAAGGCCACAGTCCTAATGTTACTTAACATTTCTGTCACAGGCATATCCCACATGGCAGAAAGTATGCAGGGTATTCACTCCTCTAGACAAAATAAATCACCCAAATTTTTACTGAATTTAGCTTTAGATCTTATTCAATCACTTACAGTTATCATTATTATTTTTTAACTTTCAGGGTACATCTGATCTAAGTATTTTTTGAAGAGATTGATTAGCCAACACAGAAAAATACAAGACCTTGTTGTCTTTCTGATTTTAATGACTGAAGTTCTAGTCACCTCCTTTAGTTAGTGGCAGTTCTGATAACAGAACACTGAAACTCTTTTGTCACAATGCTGGAGAAGGTTCTGATTCATATACTATTGAATTGGTGTATGAATATAGATAATTAGGTCATATTTATAATAGGTCATATTTAAACTGTAAATGTCAATATATGCTAGTCATTAACACAGAACTATCACAAATTATTCCTTGCCTGTACAAAGTAAATGAAGGGCAGTTATCTTGGAAGCTACACCATTGAAACTGTTTGTAAAGTACTCAAACTTTAGTATCAAAATATGAAACAAAATGGTATTATTGTAAATGAAATTTCAGGAAGATTCCCTTGTACAGCTTCACCTAATACTTTCAGTTATCCTGCATATGTGAAATGGTTCTATTATCCAAAAGCAGTCCAGTACAGGCAAAGGCAACTATTAGGGGTAAAACTCAGTTTGTGACTGAATTCAGTTTGTCTGAATTTGGATCTCCAGATGTTTTGGATGGAGGTATTCTACAACCATTTGAACCAAGATAAGATTCGAAAGTAAGCCCTGAAAAGTTCGGGATAATTTCAAATATTCCAGTCCCTTCCAGGGTTGTTTGGTTAGTTGGTATTTTGGGTGACTGGTTTTTATATCATTAAAAAAAAAAATCCAAAACAAAACCCAGTGTAATTAAATTATATATTCCAATTGTTATAGAGCCAGGGAATTACTCTCATGAGCTAAAGATTTATCATGCTAGGTATTGCACCTAGACAGTCCCTGCTCCCAAGTTTTTACCATTAATGTACAAAATAAGCAACAACAGATGCATGCAGGCAACAGAGTTCAAAGATAAGCCAAGGCTAATCAGCTACATCAGTAGATGTTTCAGTTTACCTATAGGCTAAAATCTATTAAATTTTTGGACACAATGGTGAGGAGACTTCTAGTGTTACCATACTGAGATATGGCTTTGGGACTGTTGCTTTGTGTCAGTGTGCTGGTTTTGGCTAGGATAGAATTAATTTTTTTTTGTAGTAGCTGATATGGGGCTATGTTTTGGCTTTGTGCTGAAAACAGTGTAGATAATAGAGAGATGGTTTACTTATTGCTGAACAGTGCTAACACAAAGTCAAGGTCTTTTCTGCTCCTCACACTACCCCACCAGTGAGTGGGCTGGGGGTGCATAAAAATTTGGGACGGAAAACATCTGAGACAGCTAACCCCTTCTGACCAAAGGGATATTCCATATCATATGACATCATGCTCAGCATATAAACCTAGGGGAAGAAGGAGGAAGGGGAGCACCTTTGGAGTGGCATTTGTCTTCCCGAGTAACTGTTATGTGTGGCGGAGTCCTGCTTTCCTGGAGATAGCTAAACATCTGTCTGCAGATAAGGAGCATTGAATGAATTCCTTTGTTTGCTTTGCTTGTTTGTGCAGCTTTTGCTTTACCTACTAATGTGTCTTTATCTCAACCCACAAGTTCCGATTCTTTCTCTCCCGTGATGGGAGTGAGCAAGCGGCTGTGTGGTGCTTAGCTGCCAGTTGAGGTTAAACCATGGCAGTTGGCTAGCCCATTTGCTATGCTAAGTAAGTCATGGTTATGAAGTCTAAGCCTGTCAGAAAGTGACAAAATACCAGCTTCCCCCAGACAATTTATACAGGTAATGCTTACCTGTGAAGCTGAGAGAGAGAAGATAATGTATAATGGCTTTCCAAACTGAAAAGGCCAACAGAAATTTGTAAATTGAAAGGTCATTCCCGGTGGGACAAAAGGATTGAGAGAAGGTCAGCCATCTCTAATTAAAATATCTTGTTGCCTCCAAATTATTTGGGATTTATGTGCTTCAATCAAATACACAGAGATTGTTTTGACTTTGTGCAAAACACAGAATATTTATGTGAGGAACAGTATGAATGTGAACTGTTATGTTAGCTTGGATAAAAATGTTTGATACATGAGCTTAGACATAGATGCAGACATAAAACCTGAGACTGAAGGGAAATGTCTTTCTAACCTGGAATAATAGTTTGGAACATTTAGGTAGTTTGTGTGAGGTTTGCTTCTTTCTCTGAATATCTGGTTGTCACACTAGCTACTGTTGGAGTTAAGACATTTATACAGCGTTTTGTTTTGGCGTGGTTTATGCTGAAATATCACAAATCAACAGATAGTCTTGAAAATCTTGGTGAGTTTGCACAAAATAAGGCCCTAGATTTGCACTAGTACATGGTCAGTGTCACTCCATGAAAGCCAATGAACCATGTTTTTTCCCTTCATTACAGTATTACAGCTCCATTAACTATAGAAAACATTAATCAAACAGCAACACTGAACTCTGTGATGTTGGTTAGGACATAAGTTAGAAAAGAATTGGGCCTCTTGGCCGTTTTCTCCCCTGATTTGCTGCTGGCAGGAAATCTCCTGTTTTATTTTGCTTCAAAGTTTTAGTCAAATATGTTGATATTAATTGCACTGCACAACAAAGCTGTATTCTGATATACAACTGTGAACAAGAAGACAAATTAACACACAAATAAATATTTACAAGCTTGGCCATAACTGTCCAATTGATCTCTTGTAACACTTTAAACCTCCTCAACCCTTTTTCTCCCAGTTCCTCATTTGTAAGATGGAAAAAATAAGGCATCCTTCTCTACTAAGAATAATTAAATATAAATATTAACAATCTTAAAGCACTTCAAAGTCTGTGATGCAGGTGCAATTCATAGCTTCATTCCAACTAAATGGGTTGGGTTTTTTATTTTATTTGGGATCTCTCACAAAGTGAGGACAGAGGTAAGAAAATTACTTCATCCTTCCCATAATAAATGATCTGGGAAAAGTTTTAGAAACATTGAATAATTTAAAATATTACCGACTGGAGGACATCTAACTACGTAAAGCAGCCAAAGATGTCTATTCACTAGAAGTAAGTAAGTTTAATTTGAAAAGAGCAGGAAAAAAATCAGTACTTAAAGCTTAATTTATTTTCATCAGTTGAGATGAGAAGTTAAGATTTCCCAGCTCCTTAAATGATAGAATAAGCCAACTATTTGAAATACCCAAATATTTATAAAACTTTGTCGGTGCTAGACTGTCTAACCATTAATTTACACCAAAAGTTTGAAAAAACAGGAAAAGAACTTAAATCTATTCCATCCTGTTTTTCTCTGCACAACTCCAACCTCTATATGAAGAAAAGATTTTCCTTCAGTTTATACTTCTTTTAAAGTTTTGAGAGTAAATAAGTTGATTGTTCTTAATTACATCATGCCTGAATGTTCTGTTTCTGAGCTCTGTCTGAAAATTAACTCTTAAAACATCTCTGTTTCTTGGCTGAGAGCAAGTCACCTAATGTGGTACTGCTAAAATACTCCTGCATCATCGGGAAACCTATGGTCCTGTCAGAATGGGGTTTACATAAAGCAATCTTCTAACTACAACAGTACTTACTGTTAAATGGTGTGTGAGCACCCTCAAATTCAAGTCATGAACAGCTGATAAAAGATTGACTTTTAATCATGCAATCTTCACTTGGCAGAAAAGATATTTACAGTATGACCATGAGACAGCCAATTGTCCTTACAAATTGAGAAACAGGTCCAATCAAGATGTCACTTTGTCTGTATCAGTTGTCTGCCCAGACCTCAGTCAGTGGAAATCAAAGGAAGATAGAAGTCATTTTACTGGTACCTCTAGTCAAGAAATGATACAAGCCAGTTTCATACAATGTTTGTAGCGTTATTCTGAATCCATGATACCTTCAGACTGATATAATTTATAAAGTTGACAGTACAGTACTTAACATTGCTAATAATTTGCCCATAATCATAAGTAGAGAAGCAATCAATACGCACTAAAATTACGTTATTTAGTCTTGTGAGGTGAACTCCAAATAAGTTAAATAAATCTACTTTTAGATTTTTATACACATCATTTTTATTCCTTGTTTGATTCTAGTGCAATTTAAAGATATTTAAAAGTAATAAGAAAGAGCAACCTTCTGATGCTCTCAGTGATTATGTAGGATAGGAACGCAGGCTCTTGGAAGTTCCTTGGTATCTGTTTGTATCAATTACACCAATGGATTGATGTAGAGGTGCATTAGCTACTGTACGTTGCTGAAACACTAATAATTATTCAAGTAGATTTACTGAAGTTTAAGGACAGTGTAATAATAGCGTCTATATTTTATATGCAGCCATTGTTACACCTCATTAAATGGGCTGGTAAATGATCCATTGCTATTTAATTAATACGCAATGACTGTGATATTATATCTAACATGTAAATTAAAACTCAATTTGAGTCGCTTAATTTTAAAGTCTGATGGAAAACTTCTTCGGACCTGAATGGCTTTTGTCTGTTTTGTTTACTTGGCTCCCTTCTGCTGTTTGAATGATGTTGGGCAGATTCTCGAAAGACAAAAGGGGAAAGTTTTATGACAAGAAATTTCAGGACAGCAAATTAAAAACAGTCCCACTCTTGGCATTAAGTGATTGGTAGAAATTTGGCAAAATCCCAAACATCCCAATATTTCAGAATGTTCACACTCATAATTCAAGTTTATCTCTAATTCTGAAAGCACTAACAAGAGAAATATATGATTGAGTGTGACAGAACTTTGTAAATAAAATATCCAAATGCATGCAATGCCATCATCATTATCTTTTGTTTTCCCAGGTGACTCAAAATTTGAGCCAAAAATATTTAAATTAGACTTTAGATAAGATTAAACAGGAAACCAGTCATAAGGTCTCAGTACTAAATATTGACTCTGCTACTCTTCATGTCAATATCTTTTTTAAAAAATAACAAAAGCAGAAGTAGTAATATTAGCAGATGCTGTCACAATTACGTCGTTGTAACCAACGTAGGCCAAGAAAATTGACATAAATCATTAGATCCACTCAGGGTTAAATATACTGAAAATTTGGTATTTAAATAAGAGAATGGATTAGATTTCTTTTTAATCTTAGTTGGATCTATGTAACTGTTGACTATACCCAAAAACTACACTAGATCTCCTAAATCACAGTGATAGGAGGTTAATTTGTGGAGAGATTGCATGTAAACTGAGAGCTCTTGCAGCATTTTAATGCAGATTCCACCACATAGATAGCTATCTTGTAGATAGCTTAACCTGTTCTGTAGATAGCTCATCAGTTTAACTCAGATGTTTCTTCTGTGGAAAGCCAGATCTGCCATACACAATGTCATAAGAAGCTAGCAATGCCAGAGATAATAGAATATGAAGATTCTAGTCTTGACACTTTCTTGGTAGTACTAATTAAATTCAAATTAATTTTCTTTAATTCAGCCACTTACATTATGGGTCCTAGTTCCTATTCCCAAGTGAGAAGAATTTTTCATTCAGAAAAACAAACTAACTTTACTCAGCTTTAATAAGTTATACTACTTTAGTATAGAATATTTTGGTAATAACTGAGCTATCAGAATACAATATCTTAATCTGAGTTTAATTGGGCTCCAAAAACCTATGCCCTATGTAGAGTGTATGACAGTGACAAGGCAAAAGCTGTTACGCAGTTTTTGTGAAGTTTTCTGATACAACCTGCAAAAGTCATAGCAGTGCTAATCAGAAGTCTTCTATTCTTGCACTCCAAATAATGATCATACTGTAGAATGACAGTCATAAAAAGGGAATCTGAAAGCATTTTTTTTTCTATAGTAGGTGATCAGATTTTCTATAAATCCTGTGTTAGCAAGCAAACTTGCCCAACAAATGTGACATCTGTTTTAGAAGGAAACAGCTGCCGTCCAGAGTTAAAATATGACCATTAAATTCTATTCACCAGAGCTGAAGAATACAATTTTAAAACTCATTGACTCTGAACTTGTTTCTCAAGCAGAATAAAGTCTTACAAAATATTTGTCTAAACTGTTAAATAGAAGCAATATTTATTCTTGCAATGCAATTTTTTCTCTCATCTTCACTTTGGCATTTGGCCTTAGAAAGCTTCATTATCTAAATAGTTTGCAATTGTACTACAGTTTGTTAGCGTATCAGTTCCTAGATAAATTCATTTGTGAACTTTCTTTCAGATAAGAGAAGGAACTTTCTGAGAATCATTAAGTTCTTCTCAGGGCTCAGTTGCCACATGATAAATAAAAGGTTGAATCTATTAATTGTTTAGGTAGACATACAATCTCTGAGCAGATCTCCACTCCAATTCTCTGTTTATGGAGTATGATAGCTGATGATCTGTCTACTTCCCAGAATCCCAAGGTTAAAAAAAGACACTAAATTTTGGTGGAATAAATATTTTAGAACAATTAATGGTAATATTTTTAATATAAAAGAAATCTTTTTCTGATATTTGAATGACATGAAATATTATAATCATTTTACAGAAGAGGAAGTTGAAACACAGAGAATTTTGTGATGAAAGACAAACATCAAGTAAGACATAAAATGATTTCAAGTTCCATGTATGTTAAGCTCCTGCTGTAAACATTGGACCATGCTGGTTAACCTGTTAGATACTTTTCAAGTTTCCTATAAGCCTATATGAAACACTTAATGTAAGTGACTTGGCACCAGAAGCATCCATCCAATGTCAGCACTGGTGGGTGCAGACAGTGCATGCAGGGTTCATTGTGGCCAGACACCAAGCAGATCCAGCTGGAAAGCCATGCTAGTTGCAGCAAGGGATCAGATACCTATGCCTCTGCACCTCAGTTGTAAGACAAGCTCTGGTTGATCCTAGCTGGGTATCCATCTGTCATTTCTGCATCAGTAATATTCGGCAAAATGTTGTTTCTCCAGTAATATTCTGCTTTACATTTGTTTCTGACAGTAGCAGGATAACACATTGTTTAATTTATGATTAACACCACCGATCTAAAATAGAGATTAAACTCTTTAGTTAGTTCTATTGCTGGCATAAGTTTACAAAGTTTTGCTTTGTTCACGTCTCCTCTGGATCATCTGCAGTACTGTATTTCTGGCTCCACTGCCATTAAATCATTTTATGTCTTCCTTGTCACATGCTATAATATCCTCCCACATTTCATCATTCATCTACAGAACATCTGCTTAATATGAGGATGATTCAAAAGAAAAGTGAAAACAATTCAAGAAAAATTAAAATAAATAAAACCCTAAATAAATCAATAAGCCATTCCTTTCCTAGAAGAATTTTCTGGCATCTTGTGCCTACTTTGCATCAAGGGACCCCAGCATTGGGAGCTGACAACTGTCTGCAACTCCTTTGAGGTTCATTAGGATTTTGTCAGAAGATAATGTTTAGCAATTTGTTGAATGAAGTCTACCTCAAATCAGCTATGGTTCAAGAAAACTTTTTATACAAAGAAACCATTCTAATTAATTCTAGCTTCTTAATCCAATTATCCTCCAGAATAATAGAAATTGGAGAGGTTGAATAATAGAAATTGGAGAGATTCACAAACTGCCCTTGTACACTTTACTAGAAAGAAATGAGGAAGTAAAAAAAAAAAAAGAAAGAAATGTAATCTGTTCAGATCCTTGTATATGAAGAATAATTAAACCAACTGTAATAATCTACCTTCTAGAATGCTGTAAGTTTTATCCAATCAATACACTACATGCTGGAATGGCCTAAAATAGCCAATTTAATTCTTCATCCATTGTGGCATGCAAAAAGTGACAAGAAGTAGTGCAAGAACAAGGAGAGAGCAGTAGTATATCCCAATAGTTTTTTTCAGAGCTATTAGTTACTCAAGTTACAGTCACAGTCATTGCTCAGCAGCTGACCTGTGGCTGCTGTCAGGATCTAAAGAATAAGGAGTATCAAGTCTTCAGACATCTCAAGCCGTAAATAAAAACCAGAATATATAAACTCAGAGCTTTAAGTACTTGCCAGCCTGTCAAGTGCACCTCTTTATATAACAGCAAAATCCATAAATACAGCATATGGAAGAGAGCAGTGTTGTATGAGGCAGATTCAACCTACCTCTAAGCTGCTTTTATGTTCCCTTTCCATTTCCCAGTCCACATTCAGTCCTTGCACACAGTAGAACCGCTTCCATCCCCACACACACAAGTGCTAATAGTACTTCTTCCAGGGGACATCAGTTTGGCTGATGCTTGTTGAAGCGTGGCATGTTTCATCTCTGCTCCTCACATTCCTCACATTTTCCAAGTGTGTTCCCTATGCAGATGGACAAAGAGAATTCCTATTTTCTGTTTTACATTCGTGCTTTTCAGATGGCAGTGCCGAAGTTCTGGAAAAAATCTGACAAGAAATACTTCCAAACCATATGCTTTATGTATCTCCTTAGTTATTGCTATTTGCAATAACATTGAAAACTTATTCAAGCCCATCTATTAATATTTTAATTTCATTGTAGCTAGATGTTTCTAAAGTAATGAACCAACAGACCCTATTTGTTTTGAATGAATGATTAGTTCTTCTCCTTCTGTCCTTAAGCATAAAGAAATATCTACTCTCCCATAAAAAATGTATTACTTCTACTGCCTTCTCCCTGCAAAACTTTTCTTCTGTCTCCCTTCCCCTTTCTCCTTCTCTCCATGCAGAGCTCCCAATACTTCAGTCAGCTACCTCTAAAGTATTTTGCATTGCACAGAACAAAATCACAATTTTCTCTTGACTTTCTGTTGGGGTCTGCAGTGGGTCTGTGGACAAGTTAGTAGGTGTGTACCCTTAAGATAGCTGCGGAACATCGGGCACGTGAACAGGAGGTGAGAGTCCGGAACCCAGGACCGTGGAGTGCAGAAGCCTTGCACAGGTAACAACAGCCAATAGCAAGAGGAAGACAGCCTACCAGCATCTAGAAGAACACGAAGAGACTATCAGCGTCTGACACGTACTATCTGAGGTCTATATAAACAGTGTAACAAAACAATAAACAGCCATTTTGGCAATTTGCCTGAACCTATGCATGCAGCAGTAGTGTTTCTTTTTAGTCCGTCTTGACTCCACGAGGTGCACCGCAACAACTTTCATCTTGAGCTAAAAAGGAAAATGAAAAAATATAGTGCAGCAGAGTCAGAACAAGTGATGGAAACACAGCTTGTAAAGCTGATGGCAGATCTTTTTCAGAATGCAAATGGATTATTTAAAAAGAAGCATCTAATTGCTTCATAGCCCTTCATTATCAGAGGTCATTAAATGCCTCTCAGAGTTAGCACAAAGAGGCCAAATCAAACTAAGAGCATTTTTGTTATATTTAATACTCACCTTGTGCAGAATAAATGATGACGCCAAGTGCAGGACAGTGGAAATTCAAATCTAAATAATACTTCCAAGTAAACCACGTAAGTATATCCCAGGAACTTCAGTTTTGTTGGCTGTTCTGTCTTTCATCATATTCATTTTACTATTTCTGTTCTCTTTTGCAAAGATCTCCCAATGTTTGAGTTATTTTACTGGTTGGGGTTTCCCTTATGTGCCTCCCTAGAACTGTCAACTCAGGGCTTCAATTCTTTGACACTGTGTAGTATGTAAGCTATCAGCAAAAAAGATAATGAAATTTTCCTACGATGTTTGAACCACCCTTGTGTAGTCCCTAAACTAGAATTACTATAGCATTCCAAAAAGATAAGGGAGACTTAAGGACTTGAAATACCTGCAATTAAGAAAACTCTTGCAGAAGGCTATCCTAACAAATTCAGATTTTGGCTTTTTTATATATGGGCTACATGCAATTTTGAGGGCAGTCAGCAGGCATAATATTTTACATTAATTTTTTTAGTGTATTTGATGTTACCAAGACGTGGCCATAGAATTAACTCACATGTTCATGTAATTGGGAAAAATAACACAAGGTGAGCCACTACTCTTACAGAGCAAAGGCATTTATGCAAGCTCTTATTTCACGAATTACATTTTCTACTAAACAAGCAATATCAAGGCACTTACGAAAGCACAATTCCATAAATTAATGGAAAAACACAAAGAACTGTATAAATTAATACAGTGTCCTGAGACATATTAGGAAATTAAAGGATATAAATCTAGAACAAGTATTAAACATAATAGCAATTTCCAAAGGTAGTTACATATGAAACGGTACATATGTTTTGACCGATGACATAGCCATAAACTGAATGTTGCACTTCTGTTACTGATACAAAAAATAATGTGCATCAGCAATAGTTGGAAAGAATATCATGTACAAGAAATAGATGTCCAGGCAGTACTTATTTTGCTGTTGTAATATATACACACTTATAACCAATCTTTGTCTTGCCTCTCAGAGAGGCTTGAAAGAAGGGTTAATAATTTTTTCATTCTGATAGATGAAATGAAACATATGTTAACTATTACATTCCATTGTTAAACATTACAATTTTTTGTTCATATTATCGCATATGGAATTGTATATCTTAACTGATGTTTGCAGATACTGATGACCATTTTGGACATGAAAAGTCTATTTACTCAGCTGAGCTTCCATATTTTGTGTGTGCAGTTCAAGTATCACGGAAAAATAAATTAACTTTTATGTTGAGTTGTTCAACCTTTATTGAACAGTAATATTGCTGGCATCTAGAAGGTCTATCATACTGATGTCTTGTAAGAGTTTGGGACCAATTGCTCCTCTCTGTGTACTAGTGTCTCCTTCTGCAAAAGGGAGGGATGACTTTCATGTTTGGAAGATAATTTAAAAGCTTTGGATGAGGAACTGTGCAGAGGTTCAATAAGAATAAAAAAAAAATCCTTCAAAATTTCCACTGACTCATGGTTTTACTTAATCCACAGAATGATAATATATACATATGAGATAAATGAGGACAGTATATCTACATACTGCTTTTGCCAAGTCGGTATCAAAATCATCAATACAATATCAAAGCTGTGTTACTTAGAAGACTCTGACATTAGATGTTCTGGTAAAGAACAGTCAATTCTGAAAATAAGTGGAGGAATTTTTTAGTGAAATATTTGTGTCGTCAGGGTTTTACCCAGCTTAATTTGAACAGTTCATTGTAACTGAAAATCATTATGACTGCTGCAGAAAAACAGGATATTGTGGACCACAGAAATGCTTCAAAATCATCATACCATCAATTTCCTAACATTAACTGTATGATGGAATGTGACTTGCCATCTCAGTCTTACTAGATTATTACCTCTACTCACAGTGTACCTGCTTACTGGAAAAAAGGTCCGTTTTCTGAGTTGTGGGACAATAGAGAGGAATTTCAATGGGACTGCTTTAAATTTGCCCTGTTTTAGGATAGGATGTATTTTATTTTCACTTTTCTAAACATGACATTTTCAAACAACTGTGTAAACAGATGATGTTTTTCATTTGCTTCAATTTTTATTAAATTAGAAATTTCAGCTAGCTGGCTAAAGCCCAGAGTAATTTGCAGCTGTACCTACAGGGATGTGTTTATAAATGTCTGAATCTTTAAGGCCAGCAATATAATGACATTAATAATTAAAGAACAGCAAGAGATAAAAATAACATCATTTATTTTATTCTAAAGTTTAACCTTATCTCTGTCATCCCATTTTGTTTAGCCAAAAATGACCATTGTTTAAGAGGAGACTTTACTGTTCATTAGTTAATGAGGAGAAATCTCTTTCCGGTTGTTTGGGTTTATTTTTTATATATATCATGTATTAATGCACACATAAGTCTACAAAATGCCCACCTCAAAACACCAGTCAGGAGTGTTTGAGTTCATAACTTTCACAGTGTTTCAGCTGGCTTCTCATGGACATTGTAAGGTTTTCTAGAACACAAAGACCAATGATACCCCAGTAATTCCAGCTTTGCTGTAGCTTCAATGATAATCCTTCTGTAATGATTCTGGTTTGTGTCTTCTGTTACGTGTAGGAGCTGGTCTGTCTCCTTAGAACTGCTTGAAGTACAAGAAAAAAGTTTAAGAGCTTTGCACAGTAGAGAAGAGCAACATAAAGAACTTCCAGGTGAAAGCAGAAAGAGGCAAATTGCCTAGATGAAAAGGTATCACAAATGGTTATTTCCAAATAAATAGATGAAATTATGGATACTTCCCATAAAATACTTTTAAGAATAATAATGCAATAGCAAACATTTAAAATGTAATGGAAAACAAGTCTCCATTTTGTTCTCACTGTAAGACTTGGATTCAGAGATCAGCCCCATGATAGCACCTTGTGACATCTTTCTTATCATCACAGGGAAAACATGAATCTACTGGTAATATGAGGACTTGTTTTATCATGAACTGCCACAATAGAAATAGAATGTCTTGAACTTGAATCCTGGCAAGAAAATAAGAGAAGAAATAAAACCTGTTACTGGAGTGCTGAGAGCTACAGAAAGGACTGCAAGGAAGAGTTTCTTCACTACGTTAGCATTTATGGGCCCCTGCTGAGCTAAGCTCTACAGTATTGCACAGGTATAGCCACACATCATCTCCACCCAGTCTCTGTAATTAAGACAGACAAAAAGTATGAAGACCTCAGTGTTACTATGATCTTTATTTTACAGGTGGGAGCTGAAACACAGAGGGAACATGATCTGTCCAGTGAAATCTGGGACTCAAACAAGACCTGAACTCGCATTTGCAGAGGCTTCAGCAAGTTCCTCAGTTCCAGCTTCATTTGCACCCTCTAAAAGTAGAACACGTTTATCACTATATGCCAAACTCTCACATATAGCCAGAAAGAACTTTGCTGGTATGGAGGAGAAAACAATTCTGCAATCAATCAGCACCTTTCACTTGATTTAGCACAATGAATAGATTATCTCAGTGATAAATCAGCATTGGCTAGACGTTCTGAATTCCTAAATGATTTGGAGTGCTTAGCTTCTTTCTTAAAGGCACTGTGATGTCATCAGGAAGCTGCTTTGAGAAGTGTCTCAAGACCAATAGCCATGGGATTTGCAACTATGAGTCAGTGAACACTTTTCAGTCTCAATGAGTTAAAAGACAAAAAAGGGAAGTTCAGTGAGTTAGATCTTCTCAACCTTACCTTAAGCTAGAGGCATCTGGAATTCTTAATGGAGAAACTGGGAGGGTGTTAGTGCTGTGGCTTCAGTGTGGAGCTGAAAGATAGATCCCAGCTCCAAAAGCCAGAATGAGTACTCTATTATTCAGTCAGGCACTCTTTGGGCTTTGATTACACAGATCAGCATGCTGCAGCTCGCAACCTCAGGGCAGAACTGGTCTACAAGAGGCTACCACCAAGCTTCAATCACGCAATAGTTGTTCAGGTAACATACAATAACAGTTTACTTTGTCCTGTGCCTCTTCCTGTCACAGCCACCTGTCTTATTACAGACTGAACTGTTACTCTAAATTCTTGAGATGAAAAGGTGAAACTGAAGAACGCCTCCTTCTCCACCTGTGAACAGCCGAATGCTTCTGCCTGATGCTGCTGCCAACAATGCTGAGAGAGTGTGGAAGTTCCTAAAATATGATTCAGTTGCTCTAGCTTCTTAGGACTAATGTAAGACTTTTCCAAATTTTATTTTTTATTATTTTTATTTCCTTTTAGCCTACAGAAAAGAGTGGCTTACAAAGAGTTACACATTTGTCATTTTTCAAAGGAGGTAATACCAGACTATGTATAAACACATAATAATTCTTTAATACTAAGGAAAACAGAGATGAATATATAATAAATATTTCCAATAAGTGTAAGAAATACAACCTGGAGAGCTGAAGGAGAAGAGAGGTCACTTTAGAGCTCTCTACTGTTTAATGAGGTAACCTAATTTCCTGAGAGAGTGTCCCTGTTGTAGAGAAGGTATCTCAAGCACCTGTGAGTTAATGAAAAGAGTTGTCATATGGGCAAAGTCTCATATGTTTTACCAAAGTATGCTAGTTCTCTTGAAATACTTCTAAGTCTTAATGCTGGAGGAGGTATTTGACTATGTGGACAGCGCATGTCCTCTGAAGACACAGTCCCAAATTACTGTGATGTAAGCATAGCCAGATTCTCTACATACAGCTCACGCTCTCAGACCATGAGCTTAACTGTGCTGGGACAGCTCATCAGGGCTCAACAAAATGTCTCCTCAAACAGTAGAGAAGCTGTCAAATCTGTTTTTTTCTCAGATCACAGGAGCTGAAAGACGTGGGTACTACAGTTTTCAATATCTGGGGTAGATATGGTGAGACCAGTGTCTGATGTGCCTTGTGTTACACCCTGGTTAACGTACGCTTGAGTTAAGAGGCCCTGTGGAGTTAAGCACTGATTAAGACAATGTAGAAAGAGACCATGGCCATATTCAATGAAGTTCCTCTGTAAAGTGGAATAATTTGAATTCATGAATGATGCTGATTTCTCTCTGTGGAAATGATATGCGGAAAAGGCTCCCTCAAGACAATCAGCAGAGCTTGATGGGGATTCTAAAGTGAGGTATGTGTGTGTCTGAGTCTGGGGAGTGATACTTCTTGGGGTAAAGACATCAAAAACTGAAGACTATACATGAGATTGCTTCTTCCCTCTGGCAAGAGACCACTTCAACTGGTTAACACAGTAAAAGAATTCCTCCCCAAACACACAAACACACCTGTAAGTTATTGATAAATTTGACTGGAGTATGAAGAGGGAGGTAAAAAAAGGTGGAGAAGGCAGGAGTTAGCTCCCCATCAGCCTCACAGATAGATCAGTGAAATGACTGGTTTTCAGAATGATGGTTGTCCTGGGTTCGGCTATGATAGAGTTAATTTTCCCCAGAACGCTGGGAGGGGGGTAGCCGACCCAGAGCAGCCAGGCAGGTATTCCATACCACTGCCCTCCCGCCCAGCCCACAGCCGGGGGGCGGGGCCAGGCAAGGCGCGGGAAGCGAGGCCGGGAAGGGCGCGGGGCGGCTCCGGTTCCCGTTCCGGGTGGTGAGCGCTTGTGCTGTGCATCACTCGTTTGTATTTTTCTCTTGTTAGCGTTATAGTTGCTATTGTTACTGTTTTTTCTCTCTCTCTCTGCTGTTGCATTAAACTGTCCTTATCTCAACCCACGCGGGCTGCCACTTTCTCTGCTGAACCTCCTCCCCGTCCCGGTGGGGGGTGGGGGTGTGCAGTGAGCGGCTGCGTGGTTCTTTGTTGCCGGCTGGGCTCAAACCACGACAATGGTAAAATATGCTGGCTTTAGTAATTACACCACCTGCTGATATTTTAGTCAGTTTTCCCAACTTGATGGTTTATTGTACTTCCTCAGTAATGTTCTGTTTATTTTTAAACCTTTTAACTCATAGCTTATGAGTGGAGAAACATTGCTCACCAAGAGCACCTGCAATAAATAATCTGATTGCTCTAGGTTTTGCAAGGTCTTGAGCCAATATAAATTTTCCATTATATACTCTTAGAAATTAAAACCTGTTCTTTTTACAGTCATATGCTGCCTGGAAGAAATTTTACATATGTAAAATAGCATCAAAAAGTGCGGAAAACAGCATGGTTGAATGCATAAAAGTAAGAGCTGATGATTGATGGTCATGTTTGTTTAGGAGAAATTTTTCCTTCATAATTATATTTCACATTTTTCTTTCATCATTGACCTTTCTTCAAGCTTCCCAGTCTTTTTCAACATGTCATTAATAAAAGCAGAATTCATCCAAGTTAGGCCTTTTTGATGCTGTTTCTGGAAAGTAGCCTAAGGAGCAAGTTAACATTTTCCTACAGAATGGACTTCACAACAGCGCTCCCATTTCAGGAGAGTGAAGTGGCCCAGATTTAACAAACAGGCAGTACCTTTCAGCAGCAAACCTATACTGTCAAACTCTACCTTTGCAAAGCAGAAGAAGAGATGTTTTAATTCTATGCGCAACTCAACCATGTGGGCTCAACTACTTTGTGCCTGTGTGAGTTGCTAAGGGCTGTGCAGTTCCCCTTACCTGAAACTGGATGGTTGGGTCACTCTAAATTGAAAAAGTTGATTAGGTAAACAAGTGTGAACAATGAAATTCATTTTGGAAATGGATGCAAAGAAGCATACCTTGGAAAATACTGATATAGTAACAGAGGTAAATTTGAGTAACTGCAGACTGTGGAATCTATTGAATCCATTCAGTTTCCAAACTGATTAGACCTCCTTTAATAACATTCTGTATTTTCCAGTTCATTGCCACTTTACATGACTCATTTACAGTGTAGAAAATGTGGCTGTTTTCCAGATAATTGCAACAGGTTTTCTGTCTGTCATCTACTGTTTACGATAGAATCCCTGCTAGTTTAGATCCAACATGTCCAAACACTATGAAACAGTGACTTGGATATTTTCTGGTCAGTAACAAATACAAATGTGCTGAGCAATACCTTCATCACTATGTTGATATTAGAATTTACTTCCCTGAGGAAACAATACTGGTCTGTAAGCAAGAATTAATATCCATTCTTTATAAAAAGTTTCACTACATTATTTTCTTCCATTTAAGCAATTTTCTAGGGATATACTTTGCTTTGCTTTGCTTTGCTTTCCAGTGACTTCAAATACACCAAAATTGAGATGATCAGAAAATGTTTAATGGGACATTCTTTTTTTCCATGCAGAAATGCTGTTTCATTGATTATAACCAGAAAACTGGTTTAAAAATAGTCAGAAAGTGACTTCAGACATGACATGGAATGATTCTCTCAGTGGTTGACTGGGAGAACAGCCTACCTCGTGATCAACTCGACACTTAGTTTAAGTGTCTCCATAACCTGATTTGCACTAGAGACTAATAATTAGTTACTATACATCTGAGGCAACAGTCTTAAGCACTTAGAGTGACAGTTTGTCCTGGTAAATGTTTAATCTCTTTATGAAGTAAAGTTGTTTACACAGCATACCTTTCTTTAACCTAGTTTAAGGATACTGCTGGAGAAAATCCAGACTAAATACCTTCCTTGGACCTTGCAGAACAAGAATTTGGATTTTGATCTTTCTTTGGAGCATTCTGGGTAGTGTTGTATTCATTAGTGTTAGTCCTTTGTTATTTTGGACTCCTCATTTTGTTTCATTTTGGGCAGTCTGGATTTTCAGAAGATATTGTTTAGGTTTAACCTTTAACTAGAAGAAATTAAAAAATCCATTACTCTTCTTCTGAGTAGGATTTTCTTAAAAAAAAATCATTTATATTAAAAACACCTTTTTCTAGTGATTATTCTTGATTCTGCATCTGAGATGCTTCTACCTGTTTTGCACTTTTGATACCCTGGATATCTTTATATATCTCTTGCTTTTTTTACAGGAAGCATGAGCAACAGTAACAATCTTCATTATTATTAGTGATAGCCACCAAGATGATACTACTGTGTTGGTACTAAATTTACAATGTCTAACTCAGGTATGCTTAAGCTTGCTAAAAATTAGTTGATTTTGAGAAATGTATGTAGCTTTGTAAGCACCAACTCTACTATTTTCAAGACGGAATGTAGGTTTGTTTCCTAAATTAATTTTCATTTAAAAATCCTTAAAGCATGTATTCCATACTCCAAAATTCAGAATAATCACCAGTTTTAAATGTCTTCTTAGGCAGAAAATTATTTGTTTTATGGGAGTTTAAGGTAGGTTTTTGAACAGTCTGTACAAAATAATAACCTATCTGGCCTATAAATGTACTTTTTCCATAACTTGCAGATGCATGGGAATACTGCATTGAGCCCTTAATCTGGTAAATCCAAGAGTTGAAACTTAAAGGAAAACACCTAATCCATTAGGATTGGGTGGGGTTTTATTTATTTTCCAGAAATACAAAGTTCAGTCTTACTACATTTTTTCTTTCTTCTCTGTGTCCCACTTATAAGGCTTAGGACAGACTAGTAATTATGGTTCTGGATTGTTGAACTCATGTATAGAAGGTGAGGATGTTGAATTTAACATAGTAGCTGTCAGTCACAGCTAGCTCTGAAGATTATATAACTGAAGAAAACTCTATACTAGTTTTAGTCATTTGTTTGAAAATCTGTAATTCCATGGTTTTACTCAGTTTTGAATTCCCATTAGCACGGAAGCCACCTCAAGCTCTTTAATAATGAACCCAAGATGTCGTGGTTTAACCCCAGCTGGCAACTATGTCCCACACAGTCACTTGCTCACTCCTGCCTGGTGGGATGGGGGAGAGAATCGGAAGCGTAAAAGAAAATTTGTAGCTTGGGATAAAGACAGTTTAGTAGGTAAAGTGAAAGTCATGCACACAAGCAAAGCAAAACAAGGAATTCATTAACCACTTCCCATTAGCAGGCAGATGTTCAGACATCTCCAGGAAAGCAGGGCTCCATCATGCATAACAGTTACTTGGGAACACAAACATCATCACTCCAAACGTCCCCCCCCCGCCTTCTTCTTCCCCTAGATTTTTCTTCTGAGCATGACGCCATATGGTATGGAATATCCCTTTGGTCAGTTGGGGTCAGCTGTCCCAGCTGTGTCCCCTCCCAACTTCTTGTGCACCCTCAGCCTAGTCACTAGTGGGATGAGGTAGTGTGAGGAGCAGAAAATACCCTGACTCTGTGTAAGCGCTGCTTAGCAATACAAAGATATCTCTGCATTATCACCTCTGTTTTCAGCACAAATCCAAAACAGCCGCATATCAGCTACTACGAAGAAAATTAACTCTATCCCAGCCAAAACCAGCACACAAGGAAAGGGAGAAAGTATGAATGTGGCACATTTTGTAAAAGATGGGCAAAATAAATGAACTTTTTTTTTTTTACTTCAGCCACTATCCTACACTGTAAATTCAGCTAAATTTAATTAGGGTTACTGACATAGTAATTTGCATTATTACCCATGATGCTTTTGTACTCTTTATGAAGAATTTAATTTTAAAATTGCCATGACCTAAATAAGCATATAATTTTGTCCCTGTGGCTAGCATTTGGTTGAAGTATTAGATTCACTGTGAAATTCCTGCAATTACTATTTCACTCTTATCTAGCTTAATATAGAAGTACTTCCCAGGCCCTTTTTAAAGTGTATCATTGACTGTATTAATTTTGATGGTATCTCAAGACTGCTTATCTATAATGACTTATAAATTGGCAACTTAAACTAACCCTCCTTCATATATCTTTGATGTCCAGCTAAGTCTTGTGGGTGAAAGCAGAGCAGTTAAAGCAGAGGCACTTGCAGAAGATAAAGGTGCTGGGACAATACTGATTGTTCTGGATGCTTGACCTACAGATGAAACTCTAATCATCCACATGGATTTGCAAAGGAACATGATTTAGAAGAGGATCTACTAAGAAAGGGGATCAAAAGTCACAGCAAAAAGCTCTGAAATTTTCCACCATCCAGATGGAGTTACAATTTCCTCAGCTCAGGTGTTTTTTCTCCAAAATATCAAAGAAAATGTTGGAAAAATAAATGAGTGCTGGGGAAAGTACCTACTGCCTAGATTAGAATGCTCCATTATCTGTGATATGAACATTTGGCAAGGCTAGGCTATTTGCAATTTACCAGAGTGCCCTTCAGACAATGTGTTTATTGATGGTATTCCATGCTGCAGATCTTAACTAACTCAGTATATCGGAACCTATCCTGAAATTTTCCTTTCACTGGATTTTTTTCAGTTTAAATGAATGCAAAATTCTACATTGATCTAACATAGTAAAAAGTAAACAATCAAAATATATCTTGAACAATAGCATGGACCAAGACATCTTTCACATTTAAAAAAGATCTCTGAGTGAAAGCTCAATGCAATTGTAATGTATGAATCATGGGGAATGTTTGAGCCTTTCGCCTTCATCATATTAGTGGAAATCTCATGGATCTGAACTGACACCTTCCCTACAGTTTCATGTTACAGAATGGTTGAGGTTAGAAGGGACCTATGGAAGCTATCTGGTCCAACAGCCCCAGCTCAAGCAGTGTCACCTAGACCAGCTTGCCCATGACCATCTCCAGATGGCTTTTGAATACCTCTAAGGACAGAGACTCCACAACCTCTCTGGGCAACCTGTGCCAGTGCTGGGTCACCATCACAGTAAAAAACTATTTTATGATGTTCAGAGGGAATGTCCAGTGTTTCAGTTTGTGCCTGTTTGTGCCTCTTATTCTGTCACAGGGCACCACTGAAAAGAGCTTGGCTTCCTCTTCTTTACACCATCCCTTCAGGTATTTGTACACATTGATAAATTCCCCAACCTGAGCCTTCTCTTCTCCAGGCTGAACAGTCCCAGCTGTCTCAGTCTTTCCTCACAGGACAGATACTCCAGTACCTTCATCATCTGTGTGGCCCTTTGCTGGACTCTCTCCGGTAAATCCATG
>VZSC01015259.1:1055-16844 GCA_013398225.1 Steatornis caripensis
TTTTTTTTTTTTGGTGCGGTGGAGGGAGATACGAGGCCTGAGGGATGACATAAAGAACAAATAGTTGAAATGAGTCCTTTTTCTAAGGTACTGTGTTGATCACGGCTCCTGTGTGGAAGGAGTGCAGGATGCTTCTGTTAAAGGTGATATCATAGTTTAGGGGAGACTGGCGGGTAAGGAGTTAACTAGGAGGAGGAATATGCATGTAATGCAACTCAGACAATAGGAAGGATTTTCCTTATGGAATTACCGTGCTGCCTAAGAGTGATCTTGCAGAGAACATCTGAAAAGACATAATTGCAGTAGGAACTGGTTTTGTCAGCCACTGTATCTATTTAACAATTTGGAAAAAAAATAGCTTGCAAATGCAAAATATCCAGAATGATCCAATGAAATGAGTTTTCAAGCTGATGTCACTGTGGACAGGCTAGAATGTATGATAGTTAGATTCCTACTTCTTTTTCCTGCAGCAGAATTACAAGTAACTTGAAATGACTCCTCAACCTTCGTGTGCAAATCAAACATCTGAGTATACAGAAAATGAGTTTTTAAAACCAGTTATGGACAGAAAGGTGAGGGAATAAAATTAAATTCACATCTGAGGTGGTAGCCTTCAAGGTGAGCAAAATGAATGCTTGTCTAAGAGCCTTTGTCAGGCGGAAGCCAAGTAGTATTCTGTCTTCTTATTCCCAGCACTTACCTGAGTGAAAGAAGTCCAGCTGCTAAATTATTCCCAGACTACATGAGATAGCAGAAGTGTTTGTTACAGCATTCACTTGAAAAAAAAGAAATAATTCCAAGACTCTTGGACAATCGAGATAACAGAAGATGTCAAATAGGGTGGGGCCCAATTAGAAGAAACATGACAACTTTCTGAATTTCTACCTTTATGTAGCATATGTGCTACAGAAATTTCAAGTAGTTTTAGAAGAAGTCAGTATTGAGGGTGCACTTTCACACCTGGTCCATCCGTGATTATCAGCATCTGTAGACAGAAGACAGATAAGAGAATTGCTATCAATTTAGTTGTTAACGGGGTAGCTCCTGAAAAGGAGCTTTATGTAACTCTTAACCAAGGGTGGGCATATCCTGTGCTGTTTGTTGCAATTTTTGTACATTCACTCAGCTGGATGTTGAAACTGAGCTGCAGAATTCCTAATTCAGCTAACATTGAGTTCACTCTTGATGGAGACGTAATGCAGCTAATGGTATAGATTTGCTGTGACATTTTTTCATACAACCTGAAACATCTTTAATGCAATGAAAATGAACAATGTTCTTTCCCTCTCTCGTAGAACAAATCACTTTAAACTATCATTGCTTTTTACCAGTTAAATGTTGTGTGTTTAGAAGGGAAACCTGTTCATGATTTCTCGTAATATTGTAGGCAAAGATCTCATAACATCCAGCATGCTTCCTAGTCACGCATAACATACATTTGTGATTTCTATGCTTCTTTTTGGAGGTAGTAAAACGACAGGAGGTTGATGGCTTGCCTGTGCTAGTGAGTTTTCCAACCACCTATACTGATCCAAAGCCACTCAAGTCCATGATAGAATTTCCATTAATTCAAGCAGTTGTTGGATTAGGCTCCATGCCAAAGATTGGAGAAAACACTGAATTAGGAACCAATCGACCTGGAATAGAATTTGTGGTAGATTGTGTAGTAGGTGCACAATGGACAAGGAAGAGAATGTATTTAGAGAACTTTAGTGTGCTGCTTCACAGGCTGCGATTGCATATGGCTGTGATACCAGAGCACTTCAAGTCTAGAACTACTATTAAAATAAGTACTTAGGCTTCGTTTCAAATTAGAAGAATTCTAAAGTTACTACATTGCCTAGAAGTCTGTTTCTGGGGAGCACGTATGTGCTACTTGGATTTTAAGGGAAGCAGTAATTTGTCGGTGTCCTGCTCCCCCTTCAGAACCTCTCAGAGAGTTTGGGATAGTCGTAAGGTGCTACACAAGTTCAGTATTCATTGCAGTCCTTGAAAGTTGTGGGCACTTGGTGTGCTCCCTGAGCAATGGAATTGTGATGCTTTGTGGCTCCTGACGAATCTAAGGAACAGTGTTTATTAATGGTAAAATGCTGGTGACTTAGGGTAAATGCATATTGCATCCAGGGATTGCTTTACTTATTATGTTCAGGATACCAGATAAAGCGATAAACTTTGCTGCAGAGATGCTAAGTTCAGGATGAACAGAGTTTCTGTTTTTAAAGAAAGAGAAACACATTTTAAAAAGTCTTATTTTTGTTGACTTAGATCAGTCAAGCATAGCTTTAAGTAAGTTTTATTGCTGCAGGGTAAGTCAGCCTTTTTCTGGCAAAAGAACACAAAATTTCTGGTTTTTGCTTTGAGTAAAGATATATATAATACATGCTTATGTATTAATAAAGCATGTGTCACCTTGTTAAGCCCTTTCCCTCCAATCCTTCCTCTTCTTTGCAATCCTGACTGTATGGGAAGTATTGCACGTAACAATCTATGTGAGGGCTAATTCTATTCTCGTGGACCTCAGTGGTCTTGAACATACAGGACAGAGGTGTTTCATCCACCACTTCCAGTTCCTAACACCCACCAAAAGAAATTCCACCTCCCTCTGTGTTCTTTCTTGAAAGCCTGTGTTCCATCATGCGTAACTCAGCGTGCCATCAGTCCTGACTATCCTGACAGGGCACAATAGCTGCTACTTAGTAGTGGGTTGCTGCTACAGTAATTATCTGGCCTGTTCCTCATCTGCTCCTGAGGAAGAGGATGGCTAATGAAGCTCTTCATTCTCTTTCCCCTCTCCTCTTCCATTCCTCCCACAACTTCTTTTCTGTCTCAGTTTTCTGGGGGCAACAGCCTGGAGTTCTCTGATAGTAGCACAAAGAGCTGCGTGGACATGCTAGAAACGTGGTTGGGCACCAAGGGTATAATTAAGTAGGATTTGAAGTATTGAGTTAGAAAACCAAGTCAGATGCCTGAAGTTGTCCTTCTTCATCTTTTTCTTCTTTTTGCATGTGACCAGAATCTTCGTACCAAAATCCTTAGTAAATGACTTCAGTGGGAATTTACTCGGACTCTGCAAAGCTGATTCCGATACCTGTTGACAGATTTCTGAGTTTATTCTGTTTGACACCAGGTATCTTTTTTTGAGAAGAAAGCAAGTCTGTGTTCCTTGGTTCTTGGGTTTGTTTGTTGGTTTGTTCTTTGTTTGCTTGTTTGTTTTTTTTTGAGAGAACAGTGTTAGGGAAGTTTTTATTTTTTCCTGATGAGAATATGATGTATTCATATTTTTATTTCTCATTAATGATGAAATCAGAAAACTTCCTAAATTTACCAAGTACATAATGCCTTTATATATATTGTAAATATTGACTTGATAACACATTGTGACCTTGATTAGAAACAATTTCAATGTTGGAATTTTTTGGGGAAATATTTATTTATATTTACTGTTTCTTCTCTTGTGATTCTAGAAGGAGCATATACCTCTTAACTACTGTCATACCATACATATGTGTTCCCCTGCCAAGTTAGGCTTCAGCAGTTTTTCAGTCTTTATTCTAAAAATGTTTCATTTGCTTTACTGTGATTCACAGGGTAGGTGTAAAAATGTAAAGCATTCAGATCTTTCTTCAAGTCTTTCTTTTGTTTAAATCATTTGAATGGTGAAAGCCAGAAACTAAGCAAAGCCATACAAGCTAAGTTACAAGACTTTACAAACTTTTAAATTTAGAATGTTCCGAGACATGGCATTTTATCATCTAATATATTATTTTTGGGGGGAGGAGTTTGTGTGTGAATATTTTCTGTCAAAGATTAATTGCCTACATTTCCAAAAATAAGCACAGATTTTTGTTTACGATTTGGATGTCTAAAATGTACGTGTTCATTTCCCATCATCATGTGGTTCTGTTTTCAGATTTATCTGCTTTGTAGGTTTGTTGGGCTGTTTGTTTTCTTTTTTGAAACATCGCTCAGAAATTGTGACATTTAGTGTAAACAGCAATATCTGAAACTGTAGCCATACTTGTAATCAAGCATAAGAGAGGTTTATTTTTTATTTTTCAATGAAAATTTTATTTGCTATTTGTAGAGGTCTTCCAAGTGCATAAAGCCCCAAATTCTCCATAAAGCAGGCCATCCCAATAAAATCAACTTCTTTTTTTGTATGAATCCAATGAGATGAGCCACAATAAATTTCCCTCCAACCTTATTTAAATGTATGTTACATTTCACTATGTATACCAAATTCACCACTCTCTGTGGTAAATGAGTGAATTCTTTGAACTTGAAGCTCTCTCCAGACACATGGAATTATTCCGTGTGGAAGGGACCTTTGGAGGTCATTTGCGCCAACACCTTGTCCAATGCAGGGCCAATTTCAAAATAAGATCAAGTTGCTCAGTGATGGAGATTCTTCTAAACAGAAGATTCAGCGATCATTGTAAATTTCTGAAGTTTAAGGCAGTATTTATATACTCCGATTTTGCTTATATTTCATCATGTTACCTGAAAATTATGAGAGACAGAATCACACTTTGCCATTTAGAAGACTCGTTTCAGTGGTGCCAGACTCTTTTCAGTCGTGCCCAGCGACAGGACAAGGGGCAACGGGCACAAACTAGAACACAGGAAGTTCCACCTGAACATGAGGAAGAACTTCTTTACTGTGAGGGTGACAGAGCACTGGGACAGGCTGCCCAGGGAGGCTGTGGAGTCTCCTTCTCTGGAGATATTCAAAACCCACCTGGATGTGTTCCTGTGCATCCTGCTCTGGGGGCACCTGCTTTAGCGGGGTGGTTGGACTGGATGATCTCCAGAGGTCCCTTGCAAACCCTACCACTCTGTGATTCTGTAACTGTGGCAGTGCAATTCAAGTAGTTTGTTGTAAGCTTCAGAGAAGGGATTCTGATGCTTCATGCACATTGTTTGTCTTTGCTCATCCCTCCTTTACTGTTACTCTCAGCTCTGAATTCTTTTTCCCTAGTAGGACTCATTGAAGGTATGTAACTCTAATTGTCTTGTAGTAGTTGACAGGAATATGTTGGAATGGAGTGGAAAGGAATACTACCCTGGGACAACAAAAATCTTAATATTGGAGCTGGTATGTGCAGACCAAATGGAGAGTTATGATATATGCACAGACTTGATGAACATACTTTTGTGTCTGCATTTCATGGCGCACACGGAGTTGAGTGCGGAACGAACGACATATTACACTGTATAAAACCAATTCAGAAGAGTAGAGGGCTGGGAAACTTCATCCTGATCTTTGATCTTTTGAGTCTGTCTCTGGTTACATAAATACATTCAGTTGCATGACAGGGTAGCAGAATCTCAAATCATTGGCTGATAAACACTATTAGAAAACATGGAATATCCAGATGTCAGTTTATGACTGTATTAGTCTATCCAAAAGTTATGGTTTAGAAAATCAGGTCCTGTGAGCCTCACCAGTAAGAGTGCAGGACAAAAAGGAAGTTTAAAGATGGTCCATTATTTGTCCTTTTAAGTTCTGTTCTGAGTAGAATTGATATCTACATGAATTAATAAAAACTGTGTACTTGTGAGAAATATCCTGAACTTTAATCACATCCAGTAAGTCCAGGATGCATCTGATCCATCTATATGAAAATTGATTCATGCATATATAGTGAAATGTATCTGAGATGTAAAAAAAATTATGTAAACTCACAGATTAGCCACAAAATACATGTGGCATGCTAGGTCTAAAACCTAACAGAAGTGGGCCTGCTAATAGCCTTATTCTGAGCCTTTAAGAACTGCATTGTTGAATGTCACTGTCTCCCTTGAAAAGCAGTTGAAAAAGACATATATTTTTCACAGAAATAATTCTGGTTGTTTTACTAGAGAGATTTCTTTAAGTGTAATGGTTGAAATTCTTCCTGTATGAAATATATGCTAGCTTAACAAAGATTTGTGGTCTGCAATTAGTGGGCCAGGAGCAGGTAGTTACAGTGATTCCTTCTGATTTCAGTGTATGCAATATTTCAGTTGATTATATTATGAAATGAGAGTAAAAATTTGGGTTTTGGTGTTTTTTAATCACCACAATTAGGTTTAAAATTCAAAGTTACATAGCAGGAAAATCAGAAGTTACATTCTTCACCCACTGGAAATTTAAAAATATAATTAAAATTACTCAGGATATGACCACATTAGCAATCAGACCTAACTGTTCATAGCCATACTATTTTTAATTTACATTTTAATGTGAATCCCTCAGTTGTTTCCATCTGCATTGTGTTGGCTTGGATCTCTATGTGCTTCTGGTGTGTGCAAACTTAACTTCCTTTCAGCTATAATTAAACTGGAAGCTTGCTCTTAAATCTAATGTCCTGACCCCATGTGTGAACCACATCATCGTGTGGTTAACCAAGGCTTGTCTAATACATGCAAACCATCAGAAGGCTCTGGAAACTTCAAGTACTCTTGTAACTCCCTGACGTGATTCACTTGCTATATAAAGAACCAAATACATATGTTCCCTCCTATTTGTCCTCAGCTGCCAATCTTCTACTACTAAGTTGTGATCAGTCTATTTGATGACACTTCTTTCTCTATTTACTTTCATTGAAGTTCTTTCTCTGCTTTACCTGCCCTAGCTTTTGTTGTAGCCCCTCTTGATGAGCCTCCCTTTTCTTTTTTCCTTTATTTTCTTTCTTTTAAAATTCTTCAGATATTCTCAGTATTTTTATTCCTTCCTGCTGTCAAGTAGAAAATTCATAAAGGGTGCAATAAGGTCCTGGGGAAGTGGCTTTATTCTTGAACATGTGCTGAAAGAAGGCCAGCATTTCTTGGGAACAGTGTTAAGTGGTGGCAGCCTCGGGACATTGAAAGCATCCCATCTGCTGGCAGGCACAAGAGTGATAAAAGCCAGATAAAGTTTAAAAAAAAAGAAAACAAATGCTTTTCTAAAGGCAAGAAGGCATAAATCATAGTAAATCAGAACAGCATGGCATATATGTCTTTCATGAAGATCTACAAGAAATTTTATTTGGGAACCCCACAATGAACCTACAGTTGTTTGAAATTTTGTCCCTTTTTTCGGGGTTGATGAACCAGGAACGTACTGAGAAGCTGTGTTCCCTTCAGAGTTGTTACAGGGTCCTCGTTGTTGGCTCCCACAAAAGATCCATGTGAGGCCATGGCCCAGGATTCCCCTTTCCACTGTTCCTCACTGTTGCAAGTATCAATGCATCCCTTTCTGGCATGCCCTACCACCACTTCTGATCTGGGCCAGGTTAGCATGCTGCTCTTCTAAGCTGAGGGTGGGGAAAGGGAGAGGATGCATGTGGTTCCAATGGAATAATGGCACTGATCTCTGAACTGCTGGAAAGCAATGTACATCACCAGTCTGGCTGCAAGAACAGCTGTACCTTTTAAAGATTCTCCTGGGGCTGTGGGCTGTGGGCGAAAACTTCCAAATAGCAACTGCCTACATCAGGAGCTGCCCACCTGTTCTCTGCCTTCGCTGTGGTCTTACTCATAGCCCAAGTTTGTTTCTTGTGCCATGCTGGGATGATGCAGCCCAGGCTTTCAAAATAAGCACGCTGCGTGGCCCACTCCTCTTGCTGAGTGCAGCACCTTAGAGGGAGAAGATTTGGTAATACTGCCATGAGCATTCAACCCATGGTTTCCGTTGCTGCCCCACAACCACTTATATATGTGGCCTCCCACGTCCCCATAATGACTATAGGAGATTTGCTGTCTAGTTCAAATACAAAGTGCTAAGGTAGCAACAGCTGTCCACGTAGAGATTTCCTTACCTGTTCCTACACATGCACGAGCATGGGTGCAAAATTGCACCACTCTTACTTTGCACTGCATGTCAGTGGTGGTAGTGTATGCTGTGCTGTTCAAACTATAAACTTGATCTGCATGTGCAGGACGTTGGAGGTAATTTCCTGAATGATGAAGGTTCACTGGTGAGAACCCTCTGGGACAGGAAGCGTGCCCCGTGAGATGTGGATGATCATGAGGCATGATGATTGTGAATCTTCGTTCAGTGACAATCTGAACTGTTTTCTTTGGTCTTGAAGAGTGGTCATGCAGAGTCCTTGGTCTCTGGCCACCTGCTGCATACTGAAAAGGTATGATTAAACTGAGCAAGTGGCAGATGGCCTTGGATGTTTTAGTTATCCCTTTGTTTACTGTGAACTTGACTAACCCAAACCTGGTTAGCCACAGGTGGGACTTGGGTGGAGACACTTTACAGAGTGATGGCCACTTTCTGAGTGAAATATACTCCCACAACGTTGTGAGAAGATCCTGGAGGCAAGACAGTGGCTCCCCTCTTGTAGTCCCACAGCTCAAGATATCTGTGGACAGGGGACAAAGCAGTTACATCAGCAAAAACACCCCAAAAGCCATTCTGCCTTTCCGGGGAAACTGGAGTGTAGAAGGATGGGAACTCGTTTATTGAAACAGTCCTTCTGCTGGTGCAGCTGCAGAGTTTAGTTGCTCCCCATCTGTGGTGCCTCACAGTACACACTGTCTGTACTCAGAAGAGGCAGTGGTAGGTACTATGAAGATCAGTTGGTGGAAATATTTTTGAACAAAGTTTTTTATGATGATGGAGGCACTGATGTATTAACGTCATCTCAGTATGAAAGGACATTATGGTGCTTCCTGGTGGAGCCTATAGTTTAGGAGAGGCAAAGGTTTCTGGAATAGAAAGTTTTGAACCTCATGAGTAATGGAGATATGCAGCATTAAATCAGATAATCCTGAGTAAATATATGGGACCTAAATATGTTGGAGATGTGAAGAACTTTTCAGTATCTATCGCTTCAAGCTATTAACTGCTTCTCTTACACCTAATTAATTACTAAGTGGATAATAGCCACAAACAACCTTTGCTTTGCCTCCAGTCCAGACATTTTAAAAAACAGGATCAAGACCTTCCTGAAACCTCAGTAGTGACGCTATGGCCTATGAAAGCTACGCAGTAGTAGGTGATAATTCATGCTGAAATACCAGTGTTTGGTGCCAATTTTGCTAGTTATCACATCTGCTGAAAAAGTGAAAATGAAGCATACTAGATTCTGCATGAACATTCAGAATATAATCAAGGCCAGCTAATCTTGGCAAAGCTATGTAATTTTCCCAGTAAATCTTAGCAACCAGCAGTGTTAGCACAAGGATTGCTCGTGACTTAGTGATGGGAGGAAGCGTTGGTTTTAATGAAGTAAGTACAAATGTCTTAGCTCTTTTGTTCTCTGGGGTATGGCCTGTCTTGAAGTTACATTCTGTAACAGCTAGATCTTCCATTTTTGATAAATTCCACTTTCATAAGTTCCATTTTCCTACTTTGGAAAGCAGACCAGATTTAAGAATATGTAGAATTAATCCATCACAGTATTGAGACTGAAATGGTGAGAATGTTACATGATGGCACGCTTAACAGCAGAAGTGTGTCAACCACGTATATTGTAGACAAAGTTCACATGCAGAAGGTCCACAGCAAGATCCTAGGTGAAATATTTTGATTTCCAGTAGATGAACCAAAACCACCTTGATCCCACTTGTTGTGATAAAAGCTTCCAGTAGTTACTACCATAAGAGAATTTCCAGAAATTAACCCTTAACTATATATAAAGTTTTGTCTGTTGTACTTCTTCAGTTACACCAGAAAAACAATTTCTGATTCTTTGGGTGACTTTAATTGGGTAGATATCATCTATTATTAACATACTCTTTTTATTTAAAAAAAAAAATAAATCTGACCTTTAGACCTGTGCTATCTTCGTCAGTTTTTTCCATCTGCCGAACCCAGTATCTCATAGCATACATTCTCCCCATACACAAACTGAGGTTTTGAGATTTATATTAGAAGCTTTATAATTGAAGAATGGGACTAGGTGATGTTATTTGCTCTGCTCAGGATTGTTTTTGGGAAACAAACAACAGTGATTCTGTCCCTGGTAATTCAGTTTGCACAAGATATCACAGGGATGGTAATTAGCAGAGAGTTTCTAGTTCTTGGCCTCTTACTGAATGAGCTCACTGGCGAATAATTTCCCCTGAGGGTGGGAAAAACTAGATAGAAAAATAGATTAACATGGCATTGTTAAGGCAGCATGATACTGGATCAATGGTTTGCCTGAGCTGTACTGCATAAATGCCTAGAGTAGGACAAAATCTGGCAATTAATGGCAGCTATTGGCATCAATACCAACAATTCAACAATGACATTAAGTAAAAGAAGGAACAAAATCAACAATAAAGGAGACTACAGTTGCAGAGGAGGTCTTTTCTGTCATTTTAAGA
The DNA here is from genome assembly GCA_013398225.1 of Steatornis caripensis. Lineage (NCBI taxonomy): Eukaryota > Metazoa > Chordata > Aves > Caprimulgiformes > Steatornithidae > Steatornis > Steatornis caripensis. Next base: position 11,340 of record VZSC01015259.1, read on the forward strand.
GAGCATTATAACAATTTAAAATATTCTGTTACCCTCCATCTCCTTCTTTATTCTCTCAGTTTAGGAAGCACATTCAGAGTCTTTGCTATATGGAATTAGTCACTGTATTTAATCCCTGCCTATTGACCATCTGATTAACATTGAAAGCACAAAATTGAAAGAGGGAACAATGCAATAATCTACTGTGTCCATGTGACAGAGTTAATTCCTCTTATGAAATCCCCTCAAATATTTTTCTACTGAGAGCTTTTCCTTGATTTGTGTTTTTTTAAAGAAATGATGTGTGAAGTGATGCCAACGATAAACGAGGACACCCCGATGAGTCAACGGGGGTCCCAAAGCAGCGGCTCAGACTCGGATTCTCACTTTGAGCAGCTGATGGTGAACATGCTGGATGAAAGGGACCGTCTCCTTGATACTCTTCGGGAGACACAGGAAAGCTTGTCGCTTGCACAGCAACGCCTACAGGATGTCATCTACGACAGAGACTCTCTCCAGCGACAGCTTAACTCAGCACTGCCTCAGGTATGTAGTTTATATTTTTTAGGTTCACCAATTTTCTGCTTAATACTACTTACTTTAACCCTAATCAATATTTATTCCTTGAGGCCCAAATTCTGCTCCCATTGAGGCCAGCTGCAGGACTCCTATCATTTTAATAGTATCTGGTTTGACATCTTTGGGACCTGGCTGCTCTTCAAAGTTACGAGTAGGAGTAATGCTGTTGACTTCAGGGAGAGCAGGATGAAGGCCTGTAGCTACTGGTTCTTTTGGCTGTTGCTCTAGCATTTACAACAGATGAGGGATCATTTAAATTAAAGATCTAATGGTGAGAATGAAGAAAAAGAATGAGGATGTTTCCTACAGACTCTATTCAAGATAAGAGTTTCTAAATAGCATTGCAACAAATAAATCTAGCTTATGTAGGTTAAATAGTGAACTACACATAAACCCAAACCCAAGTGATATCTTAATATTTTTATTAATTTTTAAAATAATTATATAAAATTACTTCTTTTTTTTTTAGGAACTGAAGAATGCATTACTTGGGTTACAAATACAACACTGTATTTCAAAAGTATATATCAATATAACATTATTTTTCAATATACTAGAATTAAAAGCAAAGAAGCATCTTAGTTCGGTCTGTATATTTGGCCAGAGATTTGAAATATACCATGAGTCAAAATGCAGTTTTTCTCCATGTTATTTTATTTGCATCTCCCAGCTGTCACTTGCAAGAAAATTTGATTGTAAGCATGAGTGCCTGGACATACTTGCTTGGGCTAAGTTGTGTACCTGTTAGATGATGGCTAGAGAGGAAGGAAGACAGATTCAGCTGTGTGATTGGAAGAAGGAGGTGGTAAGGATGAATCAAATCAGTGAGAAAGTTCTTAAAGACAGAAAAGGATAAAGGTGCCCACTGGAGTTGGGAACAAAAGCAGTTGCGAAAGGGCTAACCCCAGCACGTTATTAGAATATCTTGGGATAGGGCTGAAAAAGAGATTGAGACTGTAATCATTTGAAGAATAGCATTAGCAACTTCAGCATTAGCTTCAGGCTGCAAGAATGTCTACACCTGGCTTGGGTCAAACAAAAAGGAGTTGCAATGATCTTTATATACAGTTAAATCTAGGGGTTGGGGGTTTTTTTGTTTTTCTCTAATGTGTGGGCAGTTGAGCTTCTTTTCTACTGGTCTCTCTTCATAGAAGAGTGTAAAGAAATAAGTGAAAGACAGCATAGAACCTTTATTCAAAGATTTATTGCTAGAAATCTGAAGAAGAGAGAAGTTCTGCATCTGTGAACCCCCATTTGGTGTGCCGTTTAGTACAGAGGCACTCTCCACTCAGCCCATAGTGAGGTATTTCTCTTGAGAACTAGCAGGTGTCTAAGCCGTAATGTTTCTGTGTCTCATGTAATTCCTGCTAAAATGCAGGAGACTAGCTGAGGAAAATAATATTCAGCATAAATGTGATACAGAGCCTAAAAGAAACAGAAATTCTAAGGAACTGCATCATTATATGACTTTAATCTTTATTTCTTCTGGTAAATGTTGCCGGTGTGTGTTTTTGAATGATAGCCTTACACCCCCTAAAAGTAACTAATCTGTTAGGTGAACTCTTTGCGTTACCATGTGCCATTACGAATGGATATTCCAGGTAGCATTCATCCATATATCTAAGCAGAGATGTGGGTTTCCTGTGTTATCAACTGTGTGACATACTGCTTACACTTTAAAGCAGAACCAGATTTTTTTCCCATCAATTAGGTTGTCTAGATTTCCATGTAAGTAATTAAATTCTGTAGAAATCTGTTTCTATAAGTACAGAACACTGGCCTAATAATACAACGTTCTAGGAATACAGCCTTCCAAGAAAGTAACTTCCATATGACTGCCACACTATTTAGCTACCTTTCGGGACTTGAGATATTCTACATAGTACTTTTACTTTCTTTTTTGTTTAAAGTTTTATCAACGGCAAGCTTGCATTGCTAGCTGCCTGACATAGCCCTACGGCAAAATGCTGTTCAGTGCTTTTATCATGGAGAGGAAGAATTCTGTGTTCACTTGATTAAAGAGAAGAATACATAAATATATGATAACTATACGATGATTATTATTTAGTTAGAACATGACATCTAATGAGTCTTGCTTTATCAGCACATATTTCTTTTAGCACTTGATTTCTTGAGTGGTTTTCAAAATTCAATTATTTCTTAGCATTTACCTAGTGTTTTACATGTAGAAATTGTGTCTTGACAGTTTTGTTCTGAAGCATTTTTGTTAGGACACTGGTTTTGTTTGTTGTCTTAAACAGTTAAAAGTATGATATGGAAAAATTATTTCCCTTTTCATAAATGGAACCCGAACAAAAAGAACCCCCATGAAAACTGAGGTCATGAATGAGCCATTGAAAAATCTTGTCTGATTTGAAATAGGAAATAATTAATAACATTAAATATGAAGCCTGAGATATTAGTTAGTGCTTTTACAGCTACAGTTGCTAATGCTGTAGCCAAAATGCAAAGTACGACTGTAGATGGCTCTAAGTTTTTATACTGATCTATACTGCAACAGAACGACCTATGGAGTTATCTATGTCTTTCAAATTTGAGTTACAGAAATATAGTTGTCTTGTTAATTCCTATCATTGAAGTAATTTTTATTTCCATTATGTTAGCAGTCTTAACTTTATAAACATCTATGTTTAACTGAACAGCTATGTTTAAGGAAGGAGGAAAAAAGTGAGCAGGCAATTACAGACCAGTTGACTAAATGTAATAATAGAGAACACTTTAAAACTTACTTTGGAGGAAAAACTAATAATAAGTCAAAAAGTTAACTTAAAAAATTGACAAGAATTTACCAAAGTTGTCTTTATACAGAATAACTCAACATCACTATTTGGTACCAGAATTGTTAGACTAGGGAATTACTATAGCCCTAAAATAGATGTCTTTTGAAGTTGCCCCATTTAAATTACTGGTAGATGTTAAATGAGTAAGAAAAAGTAAGATAATTAGTAAGGTAAGTAGTAAAAGAGAGAGAGAGGAAAGATTTTCACTTACAGTAGACATTGACAGAATGCAAAGAGGCTAGTAGTAGTAGTTGATTAAGAATGTGTTTTGGGATCAGTTTTTGTTAATTTGAGCACAACAAGAAGGAGCATGCTAGTGGAAATTTTAGACGACACAAAATTGAGTTGAACAGTCGACTAAGGGAATAAGTATGATATTACATAAGAACAGCAGAGGTGGGATGATATTGCATGGTACAAGGATGAGAGCCCTATATCTAGCAGTTAATAACAAAATTTATATTTTGACCTTTTAGGTAGCAGTAGTAGAGAGGGAAAATATATGTTATAGAATGGTTGTAGGCAGCCAGTGGGAGGTGGGTATAAAAAAGGTGAATATCATTCTGAAATGTATTATGTAAGAGACTTCTATTAGAAATAGATGAGTATTAATGCAGTTAAAGCAAGGGGTCGTTTGAACCTTACTGTCTGGGTTTTGGCTTAGTAGTGATTGAGAGCCAACCTCGAGTTGGAAGAGATTCAGAAAAAGACTGCTAGGGCAAAGGGGCAATAACATCATCTGCATGAAAAGACTAACTGAAGTTTTCTTTGGGGGAAAACTGAGTTCAGAGGGAATATGGGTGATTTTGTAAATTTTCTTGGAGAGGCAGGAAGATGGAGTGACTAGGTAAAGATGAAATGGTTTAAGCTGAAAATAGTGTTAATGGAGAAAACAATTAATGTAAGATAACACAAATAAAGATATATCATTCATCAGAAGAATTTAATTCCTGAATTATCAAGGAATGACATTCAGAATCCATCTTTCTTAGACAAAAACAGGGTAAAAACCCCAAACTGTTTTCAGGATGAAGTTGGTGTGAAAGACATTATATATCATAGTACCTTTGGTTAACCTCTGAACTTGACCCAGAGCACCCCTTCCTGTTCTTTGTTTCAGACTCTACTGTGGAGAGATTCCACTTTGTGTGGGATCATTCACACAAAGAATGAAACATGAGTCTGAATGTTTTTACTAAAGCTAGTAGAATTACGAGATAGTACAGTTAAGTTGCGAAGTGTTCTGTCCGTAATAAGTCTTCTGATATTAACAGTCTGTTCACGAGTAGTCTTGTTTATTCTTCCCAAAGCTGCCTGTTGACATCGGAAGCCTCTAGGGAAAGTGTATTTGATTCTGCGCTGCATGTTCCCTTATGACAGGAATTTATTGTATTTAGGTCATGACTCTTGAGTCCAGCAAAAAAATAGTAATTGCTAAATACAATACAACCCTACTCTAATGGGGAAGCATACTTAACAGTGTTTTTATTTTATTGAAGTAACATTAGGTCTTTTTCTGCATCATAAAAGAATGCTTTACTAAAAAGGTAAATAACTGTAGTTAGAAATTGTCACTCCTGTTTTGAGTGGTAAAAAGATTAAAATGTTCAGTTACAACTTTCTCAAGCAAATTTCATCATAATCTTCTCTAAGCTAAATTGTCTAGAAAATGTCACCTAATTAGTTGCTTTGTAAACAAACATTGAAAAACTAGAACTTATGTCATTGTAAGACTTACAATGAATCATAAGAGTTATAAAATAAATGTACTCTCATAATGCTGAACTAGGGTTGTTTCGTGGTTTTTTATGGTTATTTCATTGTTTCTTTCAAAAATAAGTTTCAAGGTAGGAATCATATAGAATCATAGAATGGTAGGGGTTGGAAGGGACCTCTAGAGATCATCTAGTCCAACCCCACTGCTAAAGCAGGTTAGCCTAGAGCAGGTTGCACAGGAATGCGTCCAGGCGGGTTTTGAATATCTCCAGAGAAGGAGACTCCACAACCCCCCATGGCAGCCTGTTCCAGTGCTCTGTTACCCTTACAGTAAAGAAGTTCCTCCTCATGTTCAGGTGGAACTTCCTGTGTTCCAGTTTGTGCCCATTGCCCCTTGTCCTGTCGCTGGGCACCACTGAGAAGAGTCTGA
>VZSC01015259.1:18043-33284 GCA_013398225.1 Steatornis caripensis
GCTCTGCCATTCAGCCAGTTTTTGACCCACCTCACTGTGCGCTCATCTAAGCCACTCTTCCTGAGCTTTCCTATGAGGATGTTGTGGGAGACAGTGTCAAAAGCCTTGCTGAAGTCAAGGTAGACAACATCCACTGCTCTCCCCTCGTCCTCAGGAAGATGCTGAGGTATTATTTATATGAAGTTCATAGGTCATCACTCTAGTCAAACATGTATATTTTGTTCATTAATAATGTACTTGCTCAGTGATTTACTTAGAAATTAATCTAATATTCACAGTATCACAGAACTTTGAGGTTAGAAGAGACCTTTGGAGGTCACCTTGTCCAACCCTTCTGCTGCAGCAGGGTTGCTAAGAACAGGCTGCCCACGACTGTGTACAGATGGCTTTTGAATATCTCTGAGGGTAGACTCCACAGCCGCTCTGGACAACCTGTCCCAGTGCTCAGTCACCCTCTTATTAAAAAATTGTTTCCCGATGTTCAGAGAAAATCTCCTGTGTTTCTATTTGTGCTCATTGCCTCTTGAATATTCTGTTACCAGAAACAGGGATAACAATGTGGCCCAGGCCTGTGGCTGTGTAAGACGATAAAATAGAAGAATTTTGTGAGCACTTTAAAAGACTTTAAGATGATGATTGTCAAAGTCAGGACAATTTCTCTGATAATTGTCAAAGTTGGTCTCTTTGTCCCATCCTGCACTGGGAATTTAGCTAGACATCACTGGGCTCTTTATTACAGGATTGATGAAAATGTGTAAGATCTTTTCACTCTGATGAATTACTTTTGGTTTGAATCTGGACTAGTAACAGAATTATATTGTGGATGATTCTGAGAAAATAAATTCTGAATTAAGTTTTCAGATACAATGGTTTGATTTTCAATTTGAATGTTTCTGTATTTTTCTTTTAAAGTCCTTTGAATCAAAATAAAATATTGAAACTTTTGTTTTTTACTTTAGTATTAAAAGTTAATGACATTGCAACGATTTTTTTGAAAGTTTTGTGCTTATTTCATAAAGTCAGAATTTTTTAATTTTAAGTGTTGCTAAACAGCTTTTACACTGCAGAGTCCAACAGAGCTTAGAGAAATGCTGTTGCAAGGCTGAAAATAACACAAGGCTGATAATCACAATTTGAAATCAAACTTCATAAGTGAAATATTGTTCCAATTGGAAGTGGTAAATCATGACCTGTATGCATTGACTAGTGCATTGTTTTATAGTAATACATTGATTTTGTTTAGTCTTTGAATAAAAAGTCTTGTTTTAGAGAAAATTCATAGATGACGCAAATGTTACACCATCACTGACATTGCTGTATGCTGACATTTTGAAGTGGGTAAAATATGTTGGTACTTAGTTTTGGTTGCTTTAAAGAGTACATGAAATATATATTTCTTTATTTACCAAATATTCCCTTCATGTGTGTTTTGATCTTCTTTTCTGAGTAGTTGGTAGATTTTTGTAAATAAGGTCCGAATTCTGATTTCACTGAGCATTTATATTAGCAGGGGTTTTTTTTAGATGACTGTAACTCTTTTTATGTTCTGATGTTCAGAATCTGCACCTATGCTATGTCTTTTTTAGTATAGTTCATTCTGACTAATAAAGTTGTCTAGAAGTTAAGCATTCAGTCTTAATCATATAGAATCTCTCTATCAGAAAATTGGAAAATTAATCCCTTTAGAAACAGCAGTTCATTCTGTAAGATGTGTAGGGTGAGCCTGGAAATGCTCTGGTTTTGCTTTAGTTTTTTCTCATTACTATAGAAAGAGCCTTAATGCCTAGCTTGGGTGGTTAACTTTTGGATAGCTAAACTTGCATGAGGTGAATTCTGTGTGTGGGTATAAAAATCCGAAATTTAAATTGGACCTTTAAAACTACAGCATCTAAATATGCTATTCTTTGGTAGAGATCATAGAATAGTTTATACTGAGAGGAACTGTTGGAACTCAGGTGGTCCAAACCCCCTCCAAAGCAGAGCTAGCTATCCAGGCCTAGAAAGAGGATGTTAGTGAAATATATATTAAACTATTTCATAGAATTGTACAGTAGTTTGGGTTGGAAGGGGCATTTAGTCCATCTGAGACAGTATCCTCCTCTGAGAAACTGTACAGTAATAATAAACAACTCTGTTAATGGTAGCTAGCAAACACATGTATAACTTTCCACTTGATTAAATATTTAATAAAAAATTATAACTTTATGAAAGACCTAATATTACATGCACAATAGAACAATTGACTTGCCTTTCTGTGCTAGCCTCTTTAGAGTTTTATTTAAAGTACATTTATTATGAATCTTTACAACAGATCCAGTACTAAGGTATTAAAGTCACACTTTCTATTTGGTATGATAAGGAATGTAGAGGGGAAATGGCTCCAGTTTCTTAATCTTTTTTTATTTATTTATTTTTTATTTCCAGCAACTTCGAGTGTATTGTGATTCCACTGAATCTTTCTGGTAGAAATCTAAACACCTAGTTCTAATTAAGTAAAAAGTCTTCAAGATGTTGCAAAATTTTTTGTTTCTATCTAATAAATATTATCATTAGCAGTATTTGAAAATCTGTTCTTTCTGGATATAGACAGTAGAATTGTTTGGACTGTGGGACTGCAATGCTAAAGAGAATCCTTTGATATCCCCTAGTAGCCCATAGATTTCAGCTAAACTCTTAATTGTTAGCTACAATAATTCAGTAATAAAATCAGTTACATAAATATACTTGTAATCATTAAGGTTTTTGTCCTGGTTTGGGCCAGGATAGAACCAATTTTCTTTTAGTAACTTTGCTTTTTAGTTAAGTCTCTTCTGAGGAGCTGCACTCTGAAATTAACTGCATGTTTTTTCCAGACAGTAGCTGCTTCTAGCAGTGATAAGGCTCGGTGTTTATAATTAGTGCTGGAACATCAGAAGGAATGGTATGCAGAAAGGCTCTTGCTTATAGAACAAGGCCGATGCTTGCTTCTGCTAACTTTGTTGTGTGCTGGAACTGAAAGAGCAGAGAAGTGGTCCCACCTGCGACCCTGCGGTGGGGAGGAGCAGGTCAGACAGATGACCCAAAACTGACCAAAGGGAATATTCCGTCCCATATGCGTCATACTCGGTATAAAGCTGAGGGATCACGAGGGTCTCGCTCTCTCTTTCTATGGCTGGCGTCTGAGGAGGACTCTGTCCAATCTGTGTCAATGCCTTCAATCCTGATCCGTGAATTCCTGAATCCAGCTCCTGCCTGCTGCTGAGTGCAGTCCGGTACTGTCCCGGGGCGTGCCCCACAGCATCCAGGTGACGTATTCGTCATCGGTGGGCGGGGCAGCTCGATATTGGTTTTGTACATATTTGTAAATTTGTATATATTGCATTATTATTTTCCCTATTATTATTATACGTTATTATTTTAGTTAGATTAAAGCTGTTTTAACTTTTACAACCCATAAGTCTCTTTCCTTTTTCTCTTTCCCCCCCACTTTGGGGAGGGAGGGGGTTGACAAAGAGTGTCTGTCGTTCGCTTAATAGCCAGCCCAGCTTTAAACCGTGACAGTTTTATTTCATCTAATAAGATACCACTTACTTAGAAACACTTGCTGGAGGTATGATAGAAGGGAAAATCCAAAGAGGGATATGTAATGACCTTCCTTTATTGAACCAGTTTATGTAATTTGATCAATATTGATATTTAATAGGATTGTGATTAGAGAATTTTGTTGATAGCCTTGCAGTTTTTCCCAATATTGATGAACAATGAATGTTTTACTGCCAGAAACAAGAAATGAATAGGAAGACAACAGTAAATCAGTAGAGTCTTATTCTGAGCTTGTATTTTCTCTTTAAATGTGTGTGCGTATAGTGCATAGATAGAAAATAGCAACATACAGATATATATAGTGACATAGATACAAAAATAAAATAGCCCACCAGAAAAAAATGAACACATTTTAAAATAAATGAAAATAAATTTTGTTCATTTAAGGGTGGACTCTTGCTAAGCAATTTCAAGTATTTCCTGTTTGGGTAGAAATAATGGTTTGATTCATAGTATTGTTTTAAAAATAGCTCTTGTTCTTGTGATGGAGTGATGGCTTTCCTCCCAGTTTTATTTCTTTCTGGCTATGCTGAAGAACATAGAGTACCAATGGCATCCTGTATTTGAATGAATAATCAGTACTTTCTTTTAAGTACTAAAAACTTTCTCTTGTATGAAGAGCTTTTGTAAGGTGTCCTCAATTTTCTTTACATTGCAAGATAAAAAAATATTCCTCACATTTCCACAGAATAATTTAATAAAATTCCAGAAAGTGAGAGGGAGATCTTGTCCTGTGTGTCTGTGATGGGGATTCCAAGTTTTCTGTCTCAGAAGTCCAGTGAAGCACTCAGTATTAATGTGTAAAAAATAAAGCTTAATCCAGTGCTTGTTTCTGTCTCTAGGAGATTTTCACTATCTTAGAGAACAGTTGTTCAGGCTACTAGATAAAAATGTCTTCATTTCAGGTATTCTGAACCCATGCAGTTCCTAGTAAAGTCAGTGCAATTAGCAAGTCTTTCTGACTGCCAAAACCAGTTTAGGTTACAAAACATGAACAGAAATATTTTCATAAACAAGTTGGAATGATGTTTATTCTGCTAGTTCTCTCAACTATATCTCAAGCTGTGACTATTAAGGGAAGCATATTGATATGTATGCAAAAGACTAGATATTTAAAGTAACTATTAAATTAATGGAGTAATTATAGAGGTAAGTAAATTTCATTACAGGATTTAAATGTATGATGGAGAGACAGAACATCTGGAATTCAAAGGAAACTTGGCATTATTAAGTTACAATGGTGTAAGTGGAGCACAATGCTGAAATATTAGTTGTGTCCAACCTTAGAAACATTTAGGAAAGATTTAAGTGTTACCTTCCTCAGTTACTTACTGAACATGTACATGTGTCTGCTCTTTTTCTACATAAAGCAAAGAAAAGTTGTTTGCATAAGATTAAATACCAATTTTGTTATAGTTGACCACTCCTAATATGTGTCAAAACACAGACTGGCTGTTATCAGTGGTGTAAGTAGGACAGTGCTTTAGCTGGCTTCTCTCTAGACTGTCTGTTTTGTGAACTGCCAGCATATTCCCTACAGAGCACAATCATAGATATAATTGTACATATAAGTAATTACTTGAATTCTTTTCAAGTATGAGTTTATTTCCTTGCTCTTGTGAAGTTCTCTGTATTCAGTAGCATATTGCAAATATTTGTAAGCAGGAGATTTTCTCTTAAAAGCTGTGGACTTTGTAATAAATACTTGATGACTGAAGAAGATTGATGTGACAGTCCAGCAGAAGAAAACACTAGGATACGAGAAAAAGGACAGAAATATAAATATTTAGAGGAGGAGGAGCATGTGGTGAATGGCTGAAGCTAGCAACAAGACTATATACTTCCATTTCACTCAATATCTGCTTCATAAACATTGCTTTCAATTATTTTAGTTGAACCAGGCACATCAACTGCTACATTAACTATTGATGACTCATTATCTGAATGCTAATAAAGACACATGACTGAATATGAGATAAAAATACAATGGTGCTGGTCAATGGAGTAGAGCAGAGATGGTTATCCAAGTCCTCACAAACAAAGCTGTTGCATTAAAATTGTAGACACCATAGTTTTCATAACAGCTATAGTAGTGGATTTTTTTCTTTTTTTTCGTAACAGCTATAGTTGCAACAGCTATAGTCATACCTGTTGTGTTTTAAGAGGCATTTGGGCAATGGCCTTAATGATATGATTTAACTTGGTCAGCCCTGAAGTTGTCAGGCAGTTGGACTGGATGATTGTGGTAGGTCCCTTCAACTGAAATATTTCATTCTGTTCTACAGTAAGGAAAAAATTGAAAAAATTAAGCAATTTTATAAAACTTAACTCTGATGGGATACTCTTTACTCATGCCCTTGAGAGTGTATGGTAGGCTCAGACATCATCCAGGAACAGCACATCATGACAAAAATGCAAGACAAAAATGTAGCTTATTGAAAATACATATTCCTTCCTTAATAATTTCTCTGTTAAAAGCAAAGAAAATGCAGAATATTTAAGAATCAGCTTTTAGAACTGTCTTATTCAGATACTAACAAGTATTTGCTCAAAACCATAAAATTATTTTAGGGACATGTGTTTTTCTAAAGTACATATAATTTAGTGCTCACTGAAGTCTCTGGAGTTTTCCTGTTGACTTTGAAGAAAACAGATTTGCTTGTATTGTTGAATGTGTATCTTTCACATGATCCCTAGGAATCTCAACTTCTATGGACAGAAGTTAAGGGTCAGGTAGAGCAGTAACCTTATTTTACATAATACAACATTTCTACAGTCTACTCAAGAATCTGCTCCAAATCAGCATTTGCTGAGTATATCTTATCCTTTAAGTGTGTTTTTTTTCTAGTTAGGATCAGATTATATTGGGGTTTTTTTTAAAATTCTTGTTGGTCTACTGCATTCTTCACCATGTATAAGTTTAAGAAAAAAACCAACTATACTGTGACAGTCAATTTGTTATGACAGTCATTCATCTATCAAAACAGATAATATTAAATAAGTCTTGGAGACCTAGAGTAAGGTCCTATATTGTAGGTTGATTTATCTGAAATTATGAAGTAACCAAAATTACAGATTTTTTTTCCTGTATGGGATTTTTTTTTTGGTGAGGCTAAGCAGAAGGGAATATAATGATAAATAAAGGGAAGGAGTAATAATGAAAAGGTAATGAACAAGTAGATAAACCATACTTCTGCATCTTATTGGTAGAACTCAGTAAGAAGGATAGAGTGAAAGACAGGCTGCGCAGGAAGTAAAGCCCTAGGCCGGAGTTCTTGGCAGTTAGTATGGAACTTTTTCCATTTATTTCAATCAGTGATAGAACTAGTCCTTAAAGAGCGAGTAGTTAAGGAGCAAGGTGAGCAAAGCAGCAGAGAGGCTGCGAATCTGTTCTCATAATTTTTTCACTAGCTGTTTGGCATTGACGTTACACCCATTATCAAATAACTGCATTACATGTTTAAACAAATGCACATAATAAAAAACAAATTTGCAGTTTTGAAGGAGAAATTCATCTCCTGTCTTGGAACAACCTTCCTGTCTGTGACTCCTTTGGAGTCTGATCTTCTGCCTGAGTATCACCCCTGCACATCTACAGTTTCATGGGTTATCCAGAAGACTGGGCACATGCATCAGAATACTGTGCTTCTTAAAATTCATTTAGTTACTTCTGGAGTTCTTTGGACAGTGTTTTAGACATATCCTAGTGAGTTAGGGAAGAAACATGCAGGGGCTTCTGGAAAACATTTTGGATGAGCATGATGAGGCTTCTAGAAGACATTTTGGTTGGGAAAGACTATTTGTGATTGTTAATTTTTAGCTTGCCTAGCTAAGCAAATGTGAATATTTGCACTGTGCCCTCATCAAAAGTGCTCCTTGACAGTCTCATTACCAAAACAAGGCTCATGAGAGTATTTGAGTCTGCAGTGCAAAATTCTGATTTTTTAATTTTTTTTTTCTGTTATAATGACAAATACTGTATAGGCGTTGAACACTGAGTTAAATACTACGTTGAGAAAATAGATTTTATGATCTTCTAAAAAAATTATTCTTTCTTTTGTACTAGTGAATAAAAGTGTCATCTGGAGAAATGTGTTTTGGAGATGGAATGTGAAGATTAAATTTCTACACTACGTTTGTGCATTGTACTTCCTTTGCTTAATAATATCAAATCCTGCATTGACAATGGAAATAATCAATACCCAAGACACTAAGAAATGCTGAAAACATTTGCAATGTTTTCTTTTGTAAAAGGTGGAGGATGAATAATATTTCATATAATTGGCATATAAGCACGTTGTTGTATATTTTTGATCAAAAAAGTGAAATAACGAACATTAGATAAATATAATTGTCCCTATTCAATTAGTCATTAGCAGTAAAATATTGATATCAGAAGTATTCCAAGAAAAAATGAGAAATTTTAAGATAATTTCTTAGTGTTCCGTAATTTATAGCATTCATATCACATCCAGATACCTGGCTATTATTCCAGTTGCTCTTTGTATATGCTATAAACTAACACAAACTTTGTCAGCCAAAATATGTTTAAAATTCTAACACTGCATATGTGGAGAATAAATCAATTTACTTGTCCCATTTCTTTATCCTGTTTTATTGAACATTCAGCTAAGTTCTGTGGCTCATTTTCCTTTTGATCTAGCTCTGCTTAGGCTCGTAGATATAATATAAATTTAACTGTCTCCTCTATGAAGAAAGAAATGTGTATTTTTGTGAAGTTCTACTGATCCATTTTCAGTGTGAACTACTACTCCTTCTGGCCACAACCGTGGCATGCGGTTATGAGCATACAGTCAACAATCTAAGAATCTCTCACATGTATTGTATATATTCCCTCCAGAACTCAGTGTTTGGATGGTATGTGTGATTTGAGGATGTATTGTTTACTGAAAATTTTAATTCCAAAAAATGTGTTGTGAATTGCTTTCAAGAAGCACTGTTTTTCATATTTATACATTCTTAGATTAAGTCTTCAGAAATAATGGTATGCATGGGCAGATGGTTTCATTTCCATGCAGACAGAAACTTCTGCATACTTTAGAAGGATCAGTGAAGATTATTTGGAAACCTGCATTTAAGTCTGAAACTTGATAATCTGACTTCCAAACCAATGGTTACACAAGGTTTCAAGTAACCCGAATCGGACTTGCTAAAATGTGTACATTTGCCACTAAAATTATTGCTATATATTTATAATTTCACTATTTCAGCTGGTTACAATTCTTTATAATTTAGTCATGCTTGAAACTGAACCATACACTGACAGTTATTTTCTGTTTGAATACATCCTTGATAATTTTGCTTCTTACTTTTGTATTTGTATGATAGCTAGGATTACAAGATGATCAGTAACAATTTAAGGTAATTAAAAAAAAGATGTTTTGATCTATGTTAGAAGATACAGAAAAATATTTTTTTCATTGCTGGTCGTTATTTGTATTCTCAGACATTATAGAAAGAGAGGAATCACTTTTTCTTTGGACAGAATAAAACAGAAAGTAGTTGTCTCCTAGAAGAATACTAGCAGATAGGTATGAAACATCTGAAATGCTACTTGTCCTAACCCAGTGCTGCATTTTTGAGTCCTTCATCATGATGTCTCTGTTTTCCAAAGTAACTTTCCTATATTACCTAATTTGCATGGTGATGATGATATGCTAACAATCACTTTAAAGAAGCCACAAAAGTGTTTCATTTACTTGTAGTTTAACAAAGACAGAGTTTACACTTAAAGATGTTTTTAGATGTATTTGAAAGATGCCTTCCAGATGAGAATAAAGTTCTTGTTTCTCACTGGTTACTTAAACAAACAAAAAGTACTTTATTTGAAGCCATGGCACTGAACTGAATATAAAGCAGACGTTTCCTAGGCCTGTACATTAAGAACTGTTTTAGCTTTACAATTCTTTGTTTGACTTTTTTTCTAGAGACAGAATAATGACCTCTGGCATAACATACAGGCAAGTGTTGCCAAGTTCATAACCCCATAGTGCTCATTTCTAGAGTGCACACACACCAGCTGCTCACGAAGAAATGTCAAAGCAAAAGCCTAATGAGAGGAGTAACAACAGGACAATCACTGTACTGTGAGATCTCCAGAATGCTTTGTCAGACTTCTGTCATTTGCAGCTGAGGGCAGGTTTTCAACTTCAGCTTACACTCTACTGCTAAGATAGAAGTAAAGTGTTTGTGTTCCAAAACTGGTCCAGTCACTTTTGAGCCCATGTAAAATTCTAAAAAATCATAGCATGGACTTCCACCTACTTTGTTTTTTTAAAAATTTATCACTTAGGACATCACCAGCTGATATCCTCACCTCCACAAAGACCTAAATGATACAAAAAATCAGCCTTACTATCACTTTTTCAACAACAAAGCGCTTACGTATTTGGAAACATGCCAGTCTTGTACATGAACCTGCTTGTCTGCGTGCAAGCAATGAAATAAATAAAATAATGCATACATGATACTAATTAACTACAAGCTACTGATCCAGATGCACTTAAATATCTGAAAACAGATGTGACCAAGTCTGTTAGCAAGTTAAATTTAGTATACTCATCACTTCAAGTGTTTCCTCCGAGTAAGAAGGAAAAATTAAACGGTATGGATACTACGGAATGCAAAATACTTTTTGAGTTCTCTTAATGACTCTGCTTCTGAGAAGAGCAAGAGCACATTATACGTTCTCCTTGCAAAATTGTTCTGTTGTCGTTTTTGCACAGAACATATCCTTGAGTAAGAATGTAACCTGCCTACCTCCTCTTTTTGTGACTCAGTTGTGACTCATGATTGTTGTACATTTTCCTCCGAAAGTGAGTTATTTTATTTTATCGAGTCTAACGTATGCCATATATGAAAAACTATGACACAAGTCAAAGTCACAGTAGATATTATTAGAATATTCACATGGAAGGTTGTGCATTAACAGAATTTGAAATGGCTTGTGACATCTTCTGGTTGGAAAATGGTGATGCTCTACATGCCGAATTTAAGTAATATATTTGTTTTTCTGACAGGGTGGTAATTTTGTAATGTAGTAGTATAAGTTATATGATTAGATTATGTGGTACCCTTAGTATCCTTCAGGAATTTTATTTTAATTTCTAGCAGTGAAATCAATATTGGTAGCTATTTAGACCGTTACTGGGGATTTAGGGTCCTTTTCCCTATGCTAGACCTTTTTTCCCCTAAAGCTTCTGCAGTTACTTCTGAAAGCAATTTTTGCGTTCATAATATACACACGTGTTGGTAGCAGTTTTAATCACTCATGAGAGTAGGTTTACATGAAATATGAATAAAACACCGATGATAGTGCATGCACAGTAATAATAAACATGTTCAATATTTCTAGTAAAATTCAATTGCTACTGCACAAAAGTTTCTACTTACATTTATTTTAAAAAATCAAAATTAATCTGATGGCTTAATCATCCTGTAAAATGATATTTATTATCTAAAACATTATTTTTTAAATCATTGCAGTTTGGATTTTCCATGAAAGTGAAACTCTTTTAAATATTTTCAGTCTAATTCCACAGTTTTAGAAGAATATTTTCGAACCTTTAATATAAATACATCTTTGAAAAAATAGTTTCTTAGGAAAAAATACAATTTTGTATTATGAGCAGAGGTTGCATTTTATGAAGAAAGAAATTATTCACTAAAATTTCTTGTTTTGACAGCCAGACCAATTTTTCAGAGCATGTCATGCTGGAATATTTTGTTAAGAAAAAACCTAACATTAGAAAAGTTGAAGACAATTTTCACAGTCATTGAAAAAATTTTGAACACCTTAATGAAATGTTTATAGTTTTAATTTAGAAGTAGTCTTCTGTTTTGGATTTGCCTATTTAAAAAGAAAAATATTACCTTCAGCTGGAATAAAATATTGCAGCTGAAATTAAAAGAATGTTTTGGGGATTTGTCTGGGTTTTGTTATCAAGGAAATAAAAGAAATAAAAAGAAAAACTCTAGTGTAGAAGGTAAAAACAGTTTATTAGAAATTAAATTGTAAAACAAGTTAATTGCTAAACTTAACTGTAAACCAGTGAAATCATCATGAATATGTTCTATTACTTACCGTTGTCTATTTCACTGAATTCTTCTTACTTATGTAAATATGAGAATTTCAGAAAGAAGAGTGGCTAGGACTCTGGCTAGCCATTCGCATTCTGCTTTTAGTAATGGTTATTTTAGAAGGAAATGCCACATATGTGCTTTTTTTTTTAATGAGACATAAAATAGATTGTAATTCATGAAGGTGTAAAAATTTCTAAGAAGAAATACTGTGGTGTGGTTTGATCTTTGTAATTCTGCCTTCTAAAGGCACAATTTAAAGGCAAAGTATTTAGAATTAAGGAAGTCGTGCTTTTATGTAATTAGTTTTTCTGTGGTTTAAAATCAAGTAGGTTTCCTCTGGTTTTTAATATGAAGTCAGCCTATATGCCCAAATACATTTCTGGTAGTTAGATATTTTGCACCTGGTTTATTTAAGAAACTGTCAGTGGATCATTTAAGGAGCTTTCTCTGCCCTCTGCCATCTAACCAGTCTAGTCTCCTAAACCATTGTCTCCAAAAGTAGTTAATCCACTGCATTTGACATTAGGGGCTTTATTTTTGAGTCAAATTCTAATGGGATGTCTTTTCTACACCTAACATGACATATGCAAACCTTTTGACTTGGACATCCAATTAATATTCTGTTTGGGACTTCAGGGACAATTGACCCTTGGGACCTTCTGGAACTGCATAGGAGCATTTCTTAGTGGGCTTTGGATAGAGATCTTTTGAAGCGTGTTTTACCACATTCTGTAAACCTGCAGTTCAGTGAACTAAAGCAATACCTTCCCTCCACATTTTGGACATAGAAGGAACTGACAACCTTATTTCTCATTTAGTAACTATGAGGTACTCAGCATTACTGAGCACATGGAGATGAAGGAAGGAGAAGAGACTACAGTTGAAAGGTTTGCACCTTCAGCAAAGTGGTTGGAGTACATTGGGAATAACACATCAGTTGTTCTCTAAATTCTTGCCTTATGGCATTTTTGTAGAGAGTTAAACTTCAACTACTTGAAGCAGGTTGTGAATTTTCATCTCAAAATATAATATGAAGTTTAATCTAACAATTTTTCATACTTTTTCAGTGTTCTATACCAGGGTAAACTGTTATGGAAATTAAAATGTGATATTTCTACAAAGCAGTTTATGTAATTTTGTTGTTGTTAAATTACAACCTATTTGTTGATAGGAGTGCCCCTGAAACAACCAAATCATTAGTTTTTCTAGCCGTTCCCTATAGAACTTGGCTCTTTTCCTTCATGTTAAACTGTCTGCTCTGAAAAACTGAGAAACTTGTATTTTTTCCTATCTCAAGCAGATAGATGTCACTTCCATGCTTACTTTCAATAAAAAATTTTAAAACATTTTGAAAAAGTTAATCTGCATTTCTACAGTAGGACTGAGGAGCAATTACATCAAGATAACCCACTGTGGATCATTTCTTAGTAACTTTGTTCAGGGTTGCTCAGCTGGTAGAGACATTGCAGGAAAAACAAGGGTCATCTTACAACTGCATTCAGTCGGTGATGAACAGATTGCCTCTGTAGATTTGCAGATAGGCTTTTCTTGTTCTAAACTAGCTGTGTCCTGTCTCTGGCAAAGTGAAGCTGAAGGCAGTGAGGCAGTACTTTTTTTTTCTAAAGGAAAAAGATCTTAAATATCCCAAAGCTCGTATCTCTGGTGTATTGTATGAGTAATCAAAATATTGATGATTGTTCCATCATTTCTATTTAGTCTTTAAATTAATACTGATTTTAAAAGTGATCGTAACAAGACAGGTGCATAATTATAAAACACAGAGGGTTATTTTAATTAGAAGTAAGAGTGGCCATATTTTGAAAGAGCAGCCTTCTTTGGAAAGTATAACTTGTGCTCACAGGATAAAAGCACACATACAATTCTTTCTGCTAAGTTACAGATAATGTAACTTTGTACTTCTGACTACCTGCTTATGAATTTAAATAAAGCAGTGAGGAATGGCAGTATTCACATTTACTTCTACTAATTCAGTCTGCAGAAGTAGTTTGAATATAAAGTGGGACTTTATGCTTGGGAGTCTGTACTTACGATATGAGTGCACAGCAAGAAAATGAGTCTTGTAAAACAAGACACTGGACTGTGATTTAGGAAAGCTCAGGAGTACTTACACCTGCATCAGATGCCCTGTGAAACCATAGGTCAGTCACTTAATTTTGCTATTTGTCAAACCTCTGAAATGGCTTGCTTTCTGTTTCTTTACCTTTTTAATGTTTCTCAGGTATAGCCCAGCCTTTGCTCTAACTGGTCACTCATTTGCTCTGTCGCTCAAGAAAATGCAATCTTTCCATACACCAAGATGCACATTATTCTAGTTTCTTAATATTGAGCTCTATTAAGGTATACTGTAGTCTTCTGAAGAGAACAGCAGAGCGCTATCAACATGTAATATTTGAAACTAGGCTGAGAAAGTATTTTAAATAAAGATTTGAGCTGGCTTTTGGAACAGACTGTGTGCGCATTCTCTTATCAGATTTAAATACCTTCTCTTGTTTGAAATTAGGAGCAAAGTTTTACCAAGAATTGTGCAATAATAAAGCTTTTAAGTTTCTTTTGAAAGGGGAGATGAGGAGCAAATTAGTGTTGACAAATAGAGAAAGATAACTTGTGCAAGATCAGGAAGGTTTAATGCCAGTTCTAGGTGACACGAAGTGAAGCTGAAACTTCCAATTTATGCTACAGGCAAATGAGCACTGTAAGTTTTAGGTTGTGGAAACTACTCGTGAGATAGCTAAGAAAACACGATTTGTATTTTGCTTCCTTGGTTGGTTCATTGCACAACTGAGTATTTTGAAAGATGTATGATACATTTTGGAACATTCAGTTTTGCAGTAAGTATTAATGCTTGTGCAGCAGTGACGCTCAAGGAATGGAGCTATCTATCTTTTATGAATATATGGTGTCACGGTTTAAAGCTGGGCTGGCTATTAAACAGACAACAGACGCTCTTTGTTAACCCCGTCCCTCCCCAAAGTGGGGGGAGAAAGAGAAAAGGGAAAGAGACTCACAGGTTGGAAAAGTTAAAACAGCTTTAATCTGACTACAATAATAATGTATAATAATAATATAAAAATAAATAAATAAATATATAAATAATAATGAAATATATATACAAATATGTACAAAACCAATACCAAGCTCCCCCTAGCTCCGATGACGAATACGTCACCTGGTCGCTGCAAGGCACATCCCAGGAAAGTCCCTGACTGCACTCAGCAGCAGGCAGGAGCTGGATTCAGGAATGCACGGATCGGGATCGAAGGCAGAAGAATCAGACAGATTCCTCCTCGGACGCTGGCCATAGAAGGAGAGAGCTTGACCCTTGTGATCCCTCAGCTTTATACCGAGTATGACGTGTATGGGATGGAATATTCCCTTTGGTCAGTTTTGGGTCATCTGTCTGACCTGCTCCTCCCCACCGCAGGGTCGCAGGTGGGACCACTTCTCTGCTCTTTCAGTTCCAGCGCACAAGAAAGTTAGCAGAAGCANATAAATAAATATATAAATAATAATGAAATATATATACAAATATGTACAA
>VZSC01015271.1:745-19077 GCA_013398225.1 Steatornis caripensis
GGCGAGGGCAGCGGGCCCCTGCCGCTCTGCCCGGGGGTTGTGCCTTTTGCGGCTGACAGCGCTTTCCTTGTTGCAGCTAGCATTCGTCTTCAGCTCGGTGGTCTACGGTACCAGCTACCGCTCCATGAACTCCATGGCAAAGCCGTCTTTCACAGACGATGGCAACCTTGCCGACGGGGGAATTGACCTGAATATGGAGCAGGGGATGGCAGAGTGAGTGTCCACACCTGCACGAGTCCAGGTGAGCAGGACCTGCTGCCTGAGCGTGCACGCAGAGCCGGGAGACCCCCCCGAAGGAGAAGGCTAGGTCTCCACTCCCGCCTCAGCTTGCCCACCGGCACAGGCATGAGGGGAGCTGGAAGCCCGTAGCCCTTTTTTTCTGAGAATGTACCTAAACTGTCGTTGTTAGCGGAACGCTTGGCCTGGCGTGCACTGGTCATGAGCCACCGTGCGGGTATGTCAGCCTGGAACAATCGCTCTCCTTAGGGCTGAGGCGCACAGGTAGGAGATCCCAGACAGTTCAGCTGGAGCAGCTTACAATCTTCTTTCAGCGAAGAGACAGTGCTGACACTGTGCACACTTCTGCAACATGCAGAGATACGTGTTGTCTTTGTAAAACCAGTGCTGCAGGTAGTGCTGGACAGAGCAGAATGGCGTGCGCTGCCAGTTACCCCATCCCAGCTGCAAAGCAGCTGTATTTTGAACTGTTCTACATGCTAAAAACCCTCGCCACTGCCGTGGCCAGCTCCTCTCACCTCCTCAGCCTTTTCTGCCCATTGTGCTTGTGCATTCCTCGTGTCTGTCTGCAGACAGCGCCAAGCATTTGCCTGTCCGGTGGTCTTGGTGATGCTGTAACTCTATTTTCCTTGGTCAAGGAACACACAACAGTAATTCCTGCAAAGCGCTGTTAAATAAAATAAGGAGACAACAGAATGGAACCAGCAGCAATATCATGTAGATTTACATGTTGTCCAACAGTGAGCCCTGAACTACTTACAGAAAACTGCTGGACGGTTGTGGACACGTCAGGCTTTGCTCTCTCTCCTCCCTTCCTTCAGCCTCCGTCTGTTGCTCCAGCCTTTGCTGGGTTCTTCAGCGCGTGCTTGGCGAGGTACCCACAGTAGCTGGCCCCTTCCCCCCATTACTCTTGGCCTACAATTGAAGGTTCACCTCTGTCTCTCACTTGCTGGCAGGCTTTTGAAGAAGCAGCAGGGCAGCATCGCCAGCAGAGCCCTCTGCATCACATCAAGCACTGTCATGCTGCAAGGGCGGTGAATCGGTTTATACGGTTTTATTTTTCTTAACAGAAGTTTTATGCGTGCGACCAGTGGGTGTGTGGGGATGCTCTTGGCGGACAGGCCGACTTGTGCGGCACAGAAGCTGCCATCTGCATGGGATGAGCTCTCATCATGTGTGTTTGTTAGCGGAGTGGTGCATTTTCAACGTGTGGCCAGAGTGAGCGAGATGTGCGGTGTAAGAGACTCGGCTAAGGGATGAGGTGGCCGGGAAGCAAGGGAGTTCTTTCTGGTGTGACTTGCAAGCCGGCTGCTTTACTCTCTCTTTGTCCTTTAGTGACTTCTTTTTCCTGCTGGTCAGCCAAGCGTTGTTCTCCCCTTTTACACTGGTTTGGCTCTCCTGAGTAGAAGCATAAAATATTTTGGATGCTTTTCTTGTGAAACACAACATGGAACAGTCCAGTAAGGAAAATACAGAAGTTTGATGTCGTCTGGGGTGTCCGCCTATGTTGCATGAGAGGTGTGAGGCACCGCAGCCGTGGGTGCCCCGATGGGTGCCCTGCACACGTGTGTGACGGCGCTGTCAGAGGAAGTGGCTGACCGGAGCTGGCACAGGGATCCCGTTGCTTGCTGTGGAGAGGGGACAGTTGTAGTACTGCCGCAGTCCTGGCTGCAGGCATAGTAATTCCCTTGGTAATGGGGCTCCAAGGTTTTTCTGCCTGAGTGATACACTGTTGGTGGGAGTTTTATGACATGTTAAAATTAATTGATGCTTGTCCGAAGCACGCGCTGCGCAAAACATGGAGGAGGCAAGAGCTGTGAAAACAAAACCTGCACAAGCTGGAGTTCCCGTCCTTCCCCTGTACCTTTGCGCCTGAGCCTGCGCAGAGCCCTCAGCCCTGAGAGCGCAAGTCTCATTGGCTTAACCCCGTTGGTACGTGAACACAAAGCGTTAAGGAGCGCTCGGTGCTCCTCCCGCTGACTGCGTGTCTGTTTGCCTGGTGAAGCGGCCTAAATCGCAGCTTTGGAGCTCGGGGAACCTCTCGAGGCTAGCGGTTACTTTCAGACAGCAGCGGGTGTTTTCCTGCCTCGTAGCCAAGTGTGCCGCAGCTGATCAGGGCGTGCTCTTTTGGAGCTGCTTCTGGAATGCTGTGGATTTGACGGCATTTCCCTCATGCTGTCCGTAACTAAAACGGATGCTGTGTGTTGCTGTGGGGTTGAGGAAGGCTGGTGCTGCTGGGAGAGCTGGCTTCGCTGGGAGCTCTGCCATCACACCTCTGTGGCTTCTGGTGATGCATGAGATTTCTGAACCTCAGTGTCTCGTCGTGGAGCTGCTGGTGGTGGATTCTGCAGTGTCTTTTGTTGATGATGGTGTCCCAACCTAAACCAGTTGTTTCTGGTCACTGTGCTGTGCTGCCCAGAGCGAGACAAGCTATTTCATTACCATTACGTCTGTTTTCTTGACTCCATTCTTGGATGTGACTCGGGTGTTTCTTACTCCGTCAGGTGATTATTTAATGGGAGCGAAGGAGCTGGCATTTTTCTAACCCGTCTAACCCACGCCCTGTGCCTTGTCTTGAAAAAACAATACCTGTTTACCTCTCCTGGGTGTCAGGTCCTCCCCATCGGAGGGCTGTGGTTGAGGTGTGGGCAGCTTGTTCCCCTCTGTAGCTGCTGTCAGCCCTGCCTCAGGCTGGCAGGGAAGACCTTGGGGTCAGATAAGCGGGATGGGGGTGGGGGGGCTTGGCTTGCGGGTGACAGTGTGCTTGTCCTCACAGCACCCCCAGCCCTTTGGCGACCCCGAGTGCGCCTGTCAGTCTGTGAAACAGCACAGGGAAGATTTCTGCTTCCCCTAGTGCAGCCAGCTGTGAGGACACAAGCGGCTGTACTTTATGCCACAACACATGTCAAATCGGGGGGTGCTGGCTGTCGTTGCAGGCTGCGGGGGAGGTGGTTTTGCTGCTGCTTTCCACCCCCTGCATTCCTCAGGTTTCTCAATGTCCCTTTTCAGAGGGAGCCTGGCTCTCGAACTCATCATATTTGGTTTTTTTGTTCGCTGCTCTGATTGTTCTAGATTACCATGTGTGACAAAGCAGGGCTGCAGGAACAGCCCTTTGGGCGGGAGGGCAGGGTCGCTCCCCGGAGGCGGTGTCCGCAGAGGAGCTGGTGTGTTTGACAGCGGCTGGAATGCAAGGTTGATGTTTTGCTTTTGTTCCCTCAGGCACCTCAAGGATGTGATCCTGCTGACAGCCATGGTCCAAGTGCTGAGCTGCTTCTCACTCTACGTCTGGTACTTCTGGCTCTTGGTAAGCCCCTGTGGTTTTCCTTGTTGCTCTACGTTGTCCTTGTCTTTCCCTGTCTTCAGAGCAGAGGACGTTATTTATCTATTTCATTTCATGGTATCCTGTTTCAGGCCAGAACTATTTTCTGATATATTTTTTTAATCTCCCTGTCAAATCTTCTTAACTGTGAGGCTGTACAAGGGAAAGAAGTCCTGATCCCTTCGAGCCAACCATGCAAAAACGAGGCTGGCCTTGGCCTTTCTCTCCAGCCCTGTGAAAGGGCAATGAGAAACACGAGGCAGATCAAAGCCATCTTTGTGCGCAGAGCCTTTTCGTGACTGCAGCAAACAGACTGTGCTGCTTCTTGTTTGGATTTCTTAGTCAATCGCCAGCACAGACCAAGGCTGGGAGCTGCGGGACGCTGTGCCACTTAGTAGATCAAACGCCGCGGGCTTTGATTTCCCCTCACTGCACCAGGCTCTTTCTGCTTCTGAAACATTTGTCATGTGCCTCCAGCTAAAACTGCTTTTGCAAAAGGACAAAAACCCCTCCAGTTAGTTAAAATAAATCCCACTGTTGCTTTGAGTATATCCCACGAAGATACGTAAAGCGATTGTGGGAGCGTAGAAAGCGATCTCATTTTGGTCCTTACAAGTTCGTTTTAGCTGTGTCTGGCAGAGGGCAGCCTAAACTCTGCCTGTCCCCCGGAGACCATCCACATCACATTTGTTTTCATTTAGAGAAATGGGGGGGTGTTTTCTGGAGGAGGCAGGGTGTCTGGGCAGTTTCTGAGTAATTCAGACCCGATGCTGAGATTTCCATATATGAAGGCTGAGTGCTGTATATGTATGCAAGTTCCTAAACTAGGCCATTTATTTTGGACGCCTGCCATTGCATTTGATTTCCGTGCATCCTGTGGTGCCCCTGACACAGCCTGTAGTGATATTGCAGCTCCTTTGGCTTCCTCGGCAGGAGCAGCCCTGTGGACCGTAGCACCGCCTGGGCCTGTGCTCTCTCCCAGTTTATGCCACCTGTGTTTTGCAGGCTCCGGGCCGCGCTCTCTACCTCCTGTGGGTGAACATCCTGGGGCCCTGGTTTACAGCTGACTCTTCGCCTGCCGGTCAGGAGCCAAATGAGAAGAAGCAACGCCGACAAGAACGCCGCCAGATGAAGCGCTTCTAGCCCCGGCTGAGGAGATAGATTAACGCTGTCTCTCATCTCCATGCTGTTATTTCATCAGGGCTGCAACCGAACCCAATCCAAAACCATCGCAGTAGCTGTTGCCCTCTGTCAGTGTTGCCATTCCGCTAGAAAGGCCGCAAGAGACTTCCCTTGGTTGGTTTTTAGCGCCAGTCGAGGCCTTGCTCCTTGGGATGACAAGGCAGGGCAATGCTGAGATGCGTGTAAATACCTTTTTAAAGCAGCGCTGTATCACATTTGAGGTTGGGGATTGCAACGTTGAAGGAAATAGTACATTAAAGAGCAGAGTCTAATTGACCATGCTGGCACTGTGTTCATACGGGGGCGCGTGCAGAGGGGAGCTCTTAAAAATGCCAGTGTGTTCTTGGAGACCTGGAGCAGAGGGAAGCAAAATCCCCCAAGATGAGTTGTTTCATCCCTTCTCGAGCTTGCTCTGTGCTGCCCTGCGTGCTGGAGTGTCGCACCCTGCAGAGGGGCTGCAGCTGCCCTGTGACAGCAGCAGCATGGGGTGGCTGTGCATGGGGCCTGCGGCCAAACTTGATGCTCTTGGGTTTGAGCCTGGGCTCTCTGGAGCCACAAACGGGCCTGTGCTACCTTTGTGGGAGCGTGGTGGAATGAAAGGCTACAACAAAAAGAAGCCAAAACTAAATCCCTGTTGGTTTTGGGGTTTGTGGTTTGGTATTTTTTTTTTTTTTTCCTTCTTTTAAATCAGGGGTGGCACAGCCAGGGTGCCGTGACTGCTGCAGGGACCGTGTGTTAGAGACCAGGAACAGCTCAGGGCAGCTTCTGCTTTTGCCTACTTGACTTACTGATTAATGTTCTCCCTGCCCAGGATGTTGGTTTACACGCTCCTTCTGTGACCCCTTCCTGCTCTGATGCACCAGCTTGGAGCCATGCGGCTTTCCCTGCACGAGCGAGATGCATGGTCAGTGTTCGCAGCGGTGCCAGCCTGGCTTTGGGGGCTATCCACAACCTTTTGCTCACACATTGTTTCCATCACATCATTTTTATTACACACTTTTTCCTAACATCAAACCCGATCCCACCCCCTCCCCCCATCCCTCCTGTGCCTCAGAGCCAGGCAGAGTGGCTGGAGTTGGGGTATAGAGGGATGGTTAATTATGGACAAATATCAGGTTGGGGTGGGGGGGTGTGGAGAGCAGAAATTGGTATTTGGGGGATTCAAGTCCTTCATGGCACTGGTGAGTGGCATGAGGGAAGGGGCGGGGAGCGGGAAACACATACATGGGGCAATCAGCGGGTGGGGGCCAGCCCTTATTCCGTGCCAGGGCTGCCAGGCACAGCCCAGAGCCTCCACCCCAGCCACTGGCCCCAAGTCAGTGCCCCTGTTCTGCTGGGAGCACCCCCTGACCCCCTAAGGCCACCCTCCACCCCAGCACAGCCTCCTGCACCCCCGGGGGACCAACACATCTCCCCCGCTCTGCCCTCGCTTCCTCTGAACCCTCTTCTCTGGCTCCCCAAAGCCTCGCGGAGCCATGCAGCCGTCCCCAAAATGCACAGGGGACATTGTGGGGGTACACACCAACACTAACCACACCGGCCCTCTCGGCCATGCTACCCTACACAGCCGTACATGCACAGCGGCTGCCCGGGCACAGGGGCAGGCCCAGGCTCTTCCCTCTCCTCCACGTTCCAGCCCCATGAACCATCTGATAAATGGCACCAGTTAGGGCCTTGGGGCGCCCGTTTGGGACAGGGGTGCCCCTCAGTCGGGCAGCAGCTGCTCCAGCTCCTCCTCGTCCAGGCCGTTGGTGGTGACGATGTGGTCCAGTTGCTTCATGTACCGCTCCAGGTCCTGCATGAAATGGGGGATGCGGGCCTTCTCCAGGACCCCAAATTTCTTCAGCCGATTCACATCTTCATAGGAGACCTGATAGGAAGCAAGGGGGGATGGGGTCAGCTCCCCCATCCCAAACCCTGGCAGGCACCAAGGAGGGGGTCTGGCCCCCCTGTGTCACCCGTCCCCCTGTGTCACCCACCCCCCTGACAGAGCTGCCTGGGGGCGTGGGATTTGCAAGGATTTGGGGGTTTGGTCTTTTTTTTTCCTCCCCCCGTCACTGCAGGGATAGGTGACGGCAGGACTGGTGTGGCCAAGGCAGAGAGCCAGCAGCTCTGCTGGCAGAGCTTAATGCGCTGAGTTAAGCCTCTCCCCGCAGGTCTCCCACAGAGGAGGGGGGGGGGTGTCCATCCCTCCCACTACAGCCTTCCACCAAGATCCCTAAGCGCAGGGAAACGCAAAGAGCTGGCAGCCAAGGGCTTGTTTTTGGGAAACCGTGGTACCAAGGGAGCACGCGTGAGCTTTGTGATCGGACGGGCCTCTGGCATCAGCCACGCCCAACCCCGGCCGTTACCTTTCCAAGCGCAGCCAGCAGTGGGAAGTCGATGGTCTGCCGATGGCGCAGGATGCGGAGAATCCCATCCAGGTAGACCTGGTCCTTACTGAAACAGCCTGGAAGAGCAGGAGAGGCCAGGGAGCAGGAGCCCAGCTCCCCACCACCCCCACTCACCTGAGTGCCTGCCAACTACAATAACCAGAGTGATGGCACTGGACAGGGGTGATACGAGTGCACCAGGGCTCAAGCACCACTGGTGGCATGGCCAGGACCGCTGGGTCCCAAAGGATGAGTGCTGGGGAGCAGTGCTGGGGACCATGGAGGCAGCTGGGTGCAGCTAGAGCCCAAAACTTCTCACTGGGATGCTTCATCCCTCCTCCAAATGGATATTTTTAACATTAAACCACTGCAATGCATCTAAATGCATGCCTAGAAAGGCTCATTTTTGCCTCTCCGTTGGCTGCTGCCTCCCCGTGAGCTTGTGCAAGTCGCTCCCATCAGACCGTGACCACCTTACGGGGCTCCCCAGCGTGCCCCATCCCTCCCCACCTCACCCTGAGCAGGTGAAGAGCTGATGTGCCGGGCCTGTACGTAAGAGTTCGCTGCCATGAAGCGTAAACCCGCAGGAGAGCAGCACCAGGAATGGGGAGGACGTGGGGCAGGGCAGAGCCACCATTTCAAAGGCTGCCATGGCAATGGGGTCAGTGATACTCAATCAACTCAGCAGCAAAACATGCCTGCCCCTGGCTTTTCTTTCAAAAAAAAGAAGTGAAAATTCCCTTCTGAAACCTGCAAGGCTTTTCCCTCTCTGAGTGGTACCTGGCTGTGAGGTGTCGGTCTGGCCCCGCTTTGCCCGCACGCAGTACTCCCACCGGACACTGGCATCCTGGACATACTGCTCCAGGTCCTGGAAGAGCGCGGAGAAGGAGAGGTGGCTGGCCCGCTCGATGGTGTAGTAGAGCAGGGCCGCCCGCCACAGGAAGGGCTGCTTGCGGAAGAGGACACTGTGCAGGCTGGCCAAGCCTTCCTCTGTGGGGTTGGCAGGCTTCAGGCTGTACTGCTTGCGGCCCTCGGAGCTGTGCCAGGGCTGGTGGGTGTTGTTCACCCCCCGGATGTAGTGGGTGCCTGGGGAGGGGGGGATAGGAGCAAGTGCTGTTGGCTGCAGCCTCCAAAAAGCTCAACCCCCTCCCTGCCACCCCCACCTAAGTCATTGGCATTGGGGCTGAGACCCAGCAGCCATGGGTGCCAGCTCTGTTGGCTGGAGATGCTGCCATGGGACATCTGCTTGCTCGGGTGCTCAGGGAAGGGGGGAGCAGCCACACGAACGCACAGGTGGGTGCCCGACCTCCCCCACCCCGCATGTGGAAAGGGACCCGGGTGGCCTCAGCCCCTCCTGAAACCCACCCAGGAGCCCCCCTGCAGGATGCCTCCTTGCAGGACCCCGTGGGGCCCACCTTGCCCTGTGGTCCCCAACTGCCCCCAGGCCGTTACCCTGGTGACAAAGCAGAGGATGCTCACAGCATCCCCCGGCTCTGCCCCGCTGACCTATCTCGTGGCGCAACATCCCTTCCAGCCAGTGCTGCCGGGCTCCGGCCAGGTTGATGGCCAGTGTCGGCCGGCTGTCCTCCACCATCATCACCGCCTGGGACAGGAGGTCATCGGTGAGCTGCACCACCACCTGCAGAAGAAGGAGGCAATGGGCATCAGCACTGCTGCAGGAGATGCTCAGCGGGTTCCCGGTTCTGAGCGGAGGCTGAGACGGTGATGGCGAATGTTCAGGAAAAGCCACCGACACTCCTGCACCGTCACCAACTTGTGCTGCAGCTCCCCGAGGAAACCACAGACAGCAGGAGCAGGCAGGGACAACGCTGCCGGTGCAGAAGGGGTGCCGAGAGGGAAGAAATGATCCCATGGGAGGATGAAATAACTCCTTTAATCTCTCAGCAGCCCTGAGTGGGCACCATGGGGGGAGCAGGCAGCTCCTGGGCAGCCTGGCTCTAGCACCCCTCTGGCTCCAGCATCCACCCAGCTTGCTCCCACAGGCTCTGCACAATTCAGTGGCCACAGGTGATGGGCATCCTCAGGAGACCAGTCCACTCCCACTCCTGCATCCCCACCTGCAAGGGACAGCACAGTAAATCTTGTCACCAAATTAACCCTGCTTTAAACAACCACCAGCACCTGCTTCATTATGGGTCCAACCTCTAGATCCCCCAAAGAACATCCTGCGAGGGAAACAAAGCTCTGGCCCCATTTTCACAGACTGTCCTGCAGATTCTCCCTTTCGAGGCTCCAAGACACGAGCAGCGAGGGTGGATCCACACCAACCCACCCTCGGAGCCAGAACTGCACGCAGGGACGCACGCAGGATTCACAGCAGGGATGGGCAACACAGGCGCAGGACTAGTGAATATCTTTACACAGAAAAAAACTATCTATTTTGGGCAACCTGGTCACTGCAAGTGCTGAAGCCAAGACAGCTGCTCTATGTTACCAAGCGTTAACGTGCCGGCCAAGCAGCATTCTCTGAGCATTCAACGTCAGACCTGCAGCGACTCGAAGTCACAGCATCGCTGGAGGCACACGCGGCACTGCCTGGCAGCTCTTGTGTCCGAGGTTTGGCAGCAGCAACGCTCAGGACCTTCAGGCAAGTACCAATTCAGTCTCAAAATCCTTCCATTGCATCCATAAAACCCATCTATTACTTCACGGCTGACACTTTTCAGGATGAAAACGCGCACACGTTGCCACGCGGAAATTCTCTCAGATTTAAAAAAAAAAAAAAAGGAGAGGAGACTGAACGGGTTTGCTTTAACCCAGATTTATTATTGTGCAAAGCTGTTCATTAAAGCCAAAAGTCCAACGTAACAGAGCGGAGTCTACTACTGGACAAACCAACAGCATAAAATACTTACAGCGCAAATGCTTACCTGGATTAAAATATACCAGCGTGAAAGAGAATCCCTTCAACTCCAAGAGAAGATCGCTTCTGACTTGTGCGCATCCTTGAGCCTTATTTCCGCTCCAGCCCGCAAGTCAAAATAAAGAAGGGTTGCAGTTTTGCTGCCGTCTCCCACATCCAGCCGCGGACCTCAGTAACCCAGGACAAACCGAGGCAGGGAACTCATCCAGACTAAAACTGGTTTTATGCTCTAGGTTAGTTTCCAGCCACAGGAGCTCCTACGGCGGGACTCGGGTGAGAAGAGTCTTGGCAGCAGTGCCTGCTTCTGCTAACAGCTCCATCTGCGGCTGCAACAGGCAGGGAAGGGCACGGCTTCACCGCGAGCAGAAGTGCGGAGGCCCAAACGGGCCCTGACACCTGACGCTGCAGCCCCAAATGCAACTAGGGGAGGCTGAAATCCTGCGACGTGGGAGGGGAAGGGTAGAGCCAGGGGACAGAGTTGAAACCAAAAGAAAGAAGCTGAGGAATACATTTCATCATTGCAGCACTTTTCCTGCTCCCTCGAAGACACCGAAGCACCGAACTGGCACCTGTGCCCTGTGACAGCCCGTGGTCCCCAGGTCTTCATGGCTTTTCTGGGGGGCACCGGAGATGATGCACCGTGTCAGCCAGAGCTGCGCTACCAGGATACAGGATGCTCGGCTGGCTGGGAGTGCTCCGCAAGGTCAGGTCCGCACCTTGCTGCCTTGTCACGCTTCGCTGTCTCTCTATGAAGAAAATAAAACCCACGGAGGTCGGAATTTAGGAAACTACATGCAAAAAACCTAACCTCTGCCCTAAGATAAATTGCTCTCATTCTTAACCCTGCTCTCCTTCAACCTATTAAAATAATACCCTCCCAGAGCTCCTCCTCACTGCTTTTCTCCATTTTCCAGTTGCTCATCCTTGGCCACGCCACGCCGGATTCCTCCAGGAGCCATCACCTGGTGCAGCGGGGCAGGCCCAGCGGCAGGGATGGGGAGGCTGGTGCTCGCCTGGCATCCCCCCAACAGTTCACACTTCCCTTGTGCAACTTCAAAAGCTATCTCTGAAAACAAAGCTCGGAGCACCCGTGCCAGTGAAATACTCCCGGTATAAACCCGGGAGTTTACGTGTTACGTGGGTCAATCCTCCACGCAGCTCATGGCCGCCGATCTGGGGGCCTCCAGTTCTCCCTTCCTGTCTGCACTGGCACCTGAGTCTCCACCCCCGAAGAAAAAACTCTTTTATTATAACCCAAATATCTATGGGGTTCAGGATCTACCCGCCCATGCCTTTTTCCTCTGCCACACTGGGAACGCCGTGTCCTGCATCTGACCCTGCGCCTTCCCTGTAGTTACCCAGGCTAGCACCCGAGCACCCTACCAGGGACAGCTACCAAGCACAGGCACACCCCACTTTTAACAAGCACCAGGCAACCCTTGCGATAGAATGCTCTGGCTTTAAAAGAGCTGATTTTTCTATTATTTCGAGGGGGCTTTATGCCACAGGACGAGTCAATGGCCACCAGGCTTGGCATTCCCATCCCCGAGACGGCTGAAGCCACAGCATCAGTAATCTTCTCACAAAATTCCATGTGAACACCAAACAAACCCAGCCAAACTGTAGAATGGCAAGTGCTGTCCCTCGACCTTGCCGTCAGGCCTGAACAGCCCAAATTTTTTCCTTTTTCTTTTCCGATCTGATGCCACCACGCGCAGGGCGAGCGAAGAGAAACGCAGCAGACAGCTGAAAGGTAAGAGGCGGCCAAGGATGCGATGCTCAGCACTGAAACCAGGTCTTGCACGAGCCTTTTTTAGGCAGGGCAGCGAGAGCTGTAACGCAGAGCGAAGCGTTCCTCGGGATAAGTCCTGCTCCTGGAGCAGCAACGCCAGCTCCCCCCGTTTGTGACCTCTCTTGTCCCAAGCAGGATCCCCAGCGCATCCTCATGGTGCACAAAATGGCTGCTCAGCTTTTGTGGGTGTTAATGATGGAGAAAGAGCTCGTCCCTGGGAACCAAGGGAAGATCGCCGATGGCCCCAACGGCACTGGGGCACAGGCACCAGCCTCTCCCCAGCGCCCTGCCCATCTGCTCAGGACCTCACACGCCAACAAGGTGCTGGCGCAGAGCGGCTTCAGGGTGCAGAGGCACCACCAGCAGGATCCCAGGAGATGTCAGCTAGTGCTACTAAGGCTAATGGCATTTCACAACCCCAGAGATTGCCACGCAGCACTTACCAACGGGGCCGGGCGCTTCTCTGCCACAAACTGAGGGCGCGCCGAGATCCCTACAGAGACGTCTGAGCTCCAGCAGTGTTACCTTGGTCCTGAGCCAGAAGAAAAGCGGAAGAGCTTCAGGATCTGTAGCTCAGATCCCGACCAAGCAGCTTTTGAAGACGCAAAGTTAATTATCGCACGAACACTTACCCACAAGCATGCAGCCTGTCGTGCCGGGAAGTGGGATCCTGCCTTTGCCGATGGGCGCCGGGGCAAAGGACGGCTGCCTGCAGCAACTGCCACCAGCCCGGCCACGCTGCCTGCCAGGGCTGCCTGCAGGCGGCTGACAGATCAGCAGGTCGGTCTCCGGGCTAACGCAACCCCCTGCGCTAGTGTTTCTTCTGGTTTCGTTTGGTTTTTCCTTTTTTTTTTTTTTAAATAAAGCCATCGCTGTTAGTATGTATCGGGGAAGTGAACGGCGTGGGGGTGCAGACAGGGCACAGCAAGGTGGAAGTCTGGAATTACAGACACAGGCGTGGGGAGGGAGATCCACGTCTGAAATGGCCCAGTTGTCTGACAGGGTGTTATATTATTAGCGACGCAGAAGTTTCAGCAAGTTTTTGTTTCTGTATGAGGAGCAAAGTTTGCCAACATCGCTGTATCAAGAGCAGATGGAACCCTTCCCCCTTCCCCACCCCAGAGAAATTTGGTAAAATTTGTAACGGGTGGGAATGAACAAAGCAACGCTTTAATGGTTTTAAAAGCATTTATCACAAGTTTTGGATAAAAGGGCCATGTTACCTTGCATGCCGCTGTGCAAACACAATTACCAAACCCTGCGTTCCCTTGAGCAAAGGGGAAATCACACAGGGCTGGAAGGAAGCCAGTCGTACACCAGTACGTAGAGAAAAAGATGGCTTTCTGCCCAGCTGGAGCTCAGTTTGGGTTTAGATTAAAGGAGAAGAGCAAAACAGCTGAATTTGATCAATTAATAAAATCAAGAGGCAGACCACAACTAGCGAGTCATTAAGTGTAGGTCTGTAAGTAAGCCCGGCCAACTGCTAGGCTGAGCATTGGGACCCGTTCTGGGTACTAAAAGGCAGCTGAATTATGGAAAGAGATCTGCAGAGATCCTCTCTGTCCTAAGCAAAGGCTTAGCAGGGCCAAGGTGCCAAACCTACACCCCAGGGACATCCCCGGGAGGAACGAGGGCAAAGCAAGGGGGCTGGAGGAGGAACGTCCCTGGGGCCTAGGGGAGCCGCTTGCTCCAGCTTTTGCAGGCGTGAAACGCGTTGGGTACCGCTGAGCAAGCTGATGCTTCGGGGAAATGCTCGTGAATAACCCTGTCTGGAGACGGAGGTGAAAAATCAGAGCTAGGAAAAATAGTTTGGCCGAGAGCCCCGCACGCCAGCCAGCACTGCACGGCCTTCCGCCCCGCAGCCAGAAGGCAGCCCCACGACCCAAAAAAAGCAAAACCAGGTCCAGAAATCCTTCTCACCGCTTGAACCCAGGACACTGGAAGTGTTTTGCCCACATCTTGCTGGTGGGAAGGGGGAAAAAGGCGCCTTAAGCGAAGCTAAGGGGCACCCCATGCTGGATGCTGCTGTGGGCACAGAGACCAGATTAAGAGCTGCCCCGCTCTCCCTCCCGCATGGCTACGGTTGTATCCTAACTGGGCATTTCCCAGCCTTAAAACCCGAGCTTCGGGTTTCAAATCTCTCCCCTGTCCCCGCCTTTGCTTTTGGATGTGTGAGCAAAGGCAGCTGTCAGACATGTCTGCCACACCACTGCTAACAGCACGAGAGGACTTCCCGATGGTAATGGACACCTCACGCATGCAGCAAAAGGCTCCTCGCGAGGCCATGCAGACAAGCAGCAGCTCCTCTCTCTCTCTCAGGCATAAAAGGGAGATATACACCGAAAAAAACACGGGAAATTGGTGGGGAACCAGCACCCGCGTTCTAAAGCTGGGGTACAGGAAATGCAGCGAAGCCAGAGACGAAAGGAAACCCCAGCCCAGAGTAGAGAAGTTCCTTCTTTGTGCCCAAACCACTTCTTAATCTGAGTCCTTTTTATCAGAAAATAAACACTTTGCGGCCGTATTTTACAAGCGATAAAGCAGGGATGCGGATTACCTCTCCCACGCAGCCTTCCTTCTGCATGTATTTTCGTATCACGGACCAGATCTGGCACTTGCTCAGCAGCCTCCCGCCCGTGGCGACTTCAAAGCTCTCATAGGTCCCGTACTTCTCCAGGACGGCACGAATGATCCTGATCGCCTGTCGCATGCAGAAACAAAACATCAGTGCAAACACCCCGCTCGCTTACAAATGCATCCTAAAACCCCACGTGCAATAAACCCCAGAGATAATCCCTGATAAAGACCTGCGAAGTCAGGCATGGTTTTGCAACATCTGAAAAAAACAAGGAGACTGAGCCAGCTGGCGGTGGCCAGCGGGACAGACGGACACTTAACGCAATCGTGACCCACAGCATATTCTTCCTGCTTTTTATCACCCTTGCAAGCATCCGTTGTGGGAACTGGGCAAAGCAGAAGGGAAACGGCATCGTTGCAGCGTGCTGCCTCCCGAGGTCAAAGCCCTGATTATTTTCATCTTTTCTGCTTTCGGTTCTCCTTTCAAACTCCAGTGCTTGTACAAAAAGGTCGAGCTTTTCAGCTTGCTTTTTACTCCGAGAGTTTCTTCGTGCAGTGCTGCTGCTGCCTCCCTCTTCGGCTAGGCGCAAGCAGCCTACTGCACACCAACAGCCTTCCAGTGAAAGCAGCACATGCCGTTTTATTAGCTTCTATAAAATACGAGTGTATTATCACGTTTCCTTCCCAAAAAAAGTGAGTTTGTGTTGTAGACGTTTTCAAGCAATGACTTTCTCCAGTCTATTAATACCTACCCCAAACCAGGTGATGATGGCTTTGCACCAATTTTGGAAGTTTTCCAGCGGTTTCATTGCATCTGTAAACCTGACTGAGCTGCTGCCGCACTTCCCGGCCGAGGACCAAGCGCTGCTCCTGGGTTATGCGTGTTTTACCTCCTCCTGCCGAGCAAACGCCCTTCGCTCTCTCGTACGGGCTCCGGGCAGCAGCTGGAGCCCTGCAGAGGAGGTACCGTCCCATCGCCTGCCTCCTCCCTAAGGTCACCCAGGATCAGGAGATGGGTGCTCACCACCAGTACCGGCACCCAAACCCCCACCCCCTAAGAGGGGCCTCGTGGTCTGTGTCTGGTGAGCAGCGTCCCAGACCCCAGCAGAAGGTCCTGGTTTTTCCACCCCCGAACAGTTTTCTCTGCCCAGCTGCTTTTTATTCTTGAGTTACTCATTGTGTCTTTCCAGGAGAAGTCAGGCAGGGGTTTTTTTTGCGTTTGGTGAGTTTTGGGGGTGGGCAGTCGTTTTTCTTTTGTTTGGGTTTTTTTGTTTGTTTGCTGAACGATCAGGACCGTTTTTGCAGTGCCGCAAGGTACCTCCTCTGGGCAGCACCGTTTCCTCCTCCCACGTCTGCTCAGCCACATGCTCTCTCCTGCCAGGGGACCTAAAGCGCTGAGCCAAGAGAAACCCGGCACAGCTGGTGCCCAGGAGCAGGACGACCAAAGGACACCATCCCCGCCGACCGTCAGCACCAAGCTCAGTTTCCCGAGAGGCTGCTGAGCATCCCCAAATCATGCACCCACCACATGCAGAGGGATAACAAATCCTCAAGCCCCAGCTGCATGCGGATGTCGCTGGCACCCTCACGACAATCCGGGACATGATCGGTGTGACGAGCCTCCACGGGGCTAGAAGAATCCTTCCGCTTTATTTAATTTTATATTACAAAACTAAAACAACCCCCCAAGCACGTGCAGAGCAGCGAGCTGGAAGCAGAGAGCTGGTGCTGGTTTCTCTGCTCTTGTCCAAGGATGCTGGCTCAGCAAAATGTCTCATTTATTTCAGCTCCGTGATTAACGCAGGGTTTTAAAATAAAAGCAGTTTCTAGCTAATAGCTAGCTGGCAAAGAGAAACAGTCTCCCAAAATAGACTGGAAGGAGGTTAGTGCAGGGCACGAGCAATGGAACAGTGACACGGACACTGCCGCATCGCCCCGCCACTGGAGAGCTTGTGAAAACATTTGTGGAAAAGTCAACGCCTGCAAAGGGTTCTAGGATCCAGGGCGAGACCACTCACCCCGGTTACGAGCACAGGATTTCATTCATTCAAAGTAACGCGCAGGGAAAAATAATCTCAGTTATTCACCTTTCACTGTATCGTAAGTCAACTGTACCAGAAGAGAAAGGACGTGGGGGAAACAGCTCTGAACAACTCATTTCACCGCAGTACTCGGAGAACGTAACGCACTTAAATGCGGGAAGAAAACACCAAAAAGCCAGCGAGGTCTTCAGAGGAGTCAGAGCACCTCCCCTGCGACGGCATCGCTGGCGTCGGTTCATCCAGGGCAGAGGTACGGCAGGCACTGGAAACGACTAACTGCTTAGAAAGCTGTTTACAGAAAGAGCCTGAATCATCTGGATAATAATCCAGGCAGACATATCGGAAGGAATGCAAGAATACAAGAATAAGTAAGTGTTCAAAAACCAATAAACAAAGCGGTGAAAGAGTCGTTATTTGAAATGCCAGATGTAAGCTCCCAACTAGGAGGTGCACGGAAACGCCTCGGGCGCGCACCTCTGTATGTAAGGCAAGGGGTTTTTGTCTGCTTCCTTGGATGCAGCAAAAAAGGGGTCCATGTGGCAGAAAGGGTGCTCTTGCCAGAGGCAGGACGCCCAGCCTGAGGAGCAAACTGGTTTTGGGGCCTGGCCGGGCTGCCAGCTCCAAGCCCAGAGCAGCCCCGCTCCTGCCTTGGGAGGCTCGTCTGCAGGCACGGCATGGAGAAAGCGCGCTGCTGCCCGTTTCCTGCTGGTCAACGACCCGGTGCCATTTGCTCGCTGCCTTCCACGCACCATTACTATCCATGGCAGAGAGCAAGTCGGGAATATTTCAGTGGCGTATGAGCAATGGAAGCAGTTAAGCAAAATAATACCGGCTGCCTCAAGCGGACGCTGCGCCAGCTCCTGTCATAACTAACCACACTTGCTGGTGCCTTAGGGACGCTGCCACGCAAGACGACCTTTAGGCCTTACAGAAAGCAAACCAGACTTAATCTCCAGGACGCTCGGGCCAAGGAAACGGTCACCCCCGCTCTCCAGCTCCTTGCCTGCTATTTCTACGGCAACAAGCGCAGAACGTTAACAGCGATGTCTCCAGCTCCCAACCACCACCGCACACCCGTAAGCGAGAAGCGGGTTGATGCTGATAGTGTCACCGGGCACAGCGGGACGGTCGGCCACGGAGCAAGCGCTGTCCCCGCACGCAGGCCGGGTGACTGAAGGGGAGCTGATGAGGTAACGGGGCGGGATACAAACGATGCCGAGCGGAGCAAGGCCGGGCGGCGGAAGCCGGGAAGGCCCTGAAGTTTCGCGCGGACCACGGAGCGCTCGGTGGCACCGCGACACCTCCCGACACCGGTGGCACCAAGCTGCCGCCACCGCCCCGCGCGGGGACACGCGTGCCTCAGCGGGCCGGGCCACGCGGGGCCCGCCGCTTCGCCCCTCCGCTCCGCTCCCCTTGCCGGCGGCTCGGCGGGCAGCAGCACCGGCGGCGGAACCAAGGCACCGGGGGCTCGGGGCTGCCGCGCGCAGCGACGCTTGCCCCACGCCCCCGCGCACGCACGCACGCAGGCAGGCAGGAGGACGCGGCGCGGGCAGCGCGTGACCCGCCGGCGCCGCCTCACCTGAGCGACGAAGCGGTCGGAGGCGGCTCCGTACTTATCCAGCACGGCGACGGGCACCGGCTCGGCGTACTCGAACTGCGGGTCGTAGGCGAAGCTGGCGCGGAAGAAGCGCTCCCGCTCCGCCTCCACGTTGCGGGGCCGCAGCGCCACGAGCAGGCAGGGGCTGCGCCGCCCGCCGCCCTCCTCCCCGCGCCCGCGCGCGATGTGGGGCAGGGAGGCGGCGGCGCGCATCCCCCCGCGCCTGCCCGCGCTTTCGCTCCGCCGCGTCCCGGCGCCGGTTTCCGACAGACGCCGGGTGCCCCGCGGGCAACGGGGCGCAGGTGCCGGGGGGCACGGGCAGGAGCAGAG
>VZSC01015383.1:5791-18199 GCA_013398225.1 Steatornis caripensis
AACTGGTTCGGACATCTTTAAAATTAGCTCCGAAGAAAGATACTGGCTTCAGCTTGCTTTCATTAGCTGTGGCAAAATTCACCTCTGACTTGACCGTATATGTGGCAAATTAAAGATTAAGGATTAAGAAGTACTGTGCTATTATGTTCAAGATTCATGGGGTAGCTTTCATCTCTGTTTATTAAAGAAAAGAAAAAAAGGAAAAAAGAGGAAAAAAGAAAGAGAGATATGTACAGAGGAAAGAAAACTCAGTCCACTAGATTTAATATTCAAGTTTGGTTTGATGGACTCCAGAGAATGCAGAAGCAGAAAGTGAGGTGTCATGTTTTATCCCTTTAGGAATTCTTGCTAATGAGAAAGTCTCTAAGGCAGGTAAGGTATGTTTTCATTCCAGTGTATGTTGTTCCCTCCACGAAAATCGCCCTAATGCTTTTGAAAACTTTCAATCACTGGTTTGGACAGGATCATAATAATGAAGTATTTTGCACAAGCTTGAACTCACAGTAGTGACTGTAGCTCAAAACTCTGGACTGTGAACCGAAGTGCTGAGGCAGTGTTCCTCTGCCCTTTGGTTTAACGGCAGAGAGAGGGATATTTTTATAATTGCTGATTATGTCTCACAGTTTGAAAGATAACTTTTCCACTGTCATCAATACGACAAAGGGGAAC
Organism: Steatornis caripensis; assembly: GCA_013398225.1. Classification (NCBI taxonomy): domain Eukaryota; kingdom Metazoa; phylum Chordata; class Aves; order Caprimulgiformes; family Steatornithidae; genus Steatornis; species Steatornis caripensis. The sequence continues at coordinate 6,461 of VZSC01015383.1, forward strand.
TGGGGGAATAAGGGAAAAAAGTGAGACAGTGCATATCAGAGACAGAAAAGGAACAGAATTTGAATGGTAACAGACAGGGATGTAGCTAGAAGGTTGCTACATTTATTTCTACTGCACTAAGTGCTCCATCTGCAGAAGTATGACAAGACCGGGGCCTTGCGAAAATATATTATCTTCTTTTTTCCCTAGATGATTTTCTTTTTTCTTGAAACATCTTGTGCTACTCAACAGAAACTAAACTGTTTGGTAATGGAATATGACCTTTTAACAAGTTCTTACTGGTTTGTACTATATTTTTCAAGTTAATATATGAAGAAACCAAAATATGTCACATAGTCTCCTTATGTTGAATTTTATAGGCACATAAAAGAAATTACAGTAAGAGAAATATAGCCTAGCACATACTGAGTGCTAGGTGAATTGCTGGAAGTCTTGTTAGTGTCTATATTAAGCTCCTAAGTGAAGTGTGGTATTTTCTCAGTTTCTAGAAGTCATATGTGGAGAAGTACCTTGTATTCACTGGCAAACTTTAGAAAACATAACATTTCTTTTAAAGCAATAGAATGACTAATAAGTTAATTCTGTTATATTTTATTACCAAGAAAAAATACGGAAGCTGAGTAGTTGCTTTTGGTTCGTCTAATGTGATTTGTTGTGTGTAATCAGTGCTGCCCAATACACTCAATAAAGCCAGCAGATTTGACTTAACATTTGTTTCTTGATACTGGATGAACTATGGAGTTTTTTAGTTAGTTAGTCTACTTTATCAAAGAGCTATTAAGATAAGTAGGTGTTGTTAGGGAGGTTTAAAATACAGCTTGAAAGGAAAGAAGACGGATATTCATTCCCTTGTATAAAAAAAGAAGTATGCAAGAAGAAGATTCCAGACATTTTTAAAGTATGGAATTGTTGAGGGGTTTTTTCTTGCTGTGGTGGTGTCTTTTCTGTCCTAGGTATTTTCAGTCATTCCATAATTTCATGTCAAATTTTGAATCTTTAAATAAAGTTATTATTTCATAACTCATTCAGTAAACAGTCTTGAGGTTGTGATAATAGTTAAACTATGTCTGGATACACAATATGCCATAGTAGTGCAGACTGATTTTTTTTTCCCCTGTAGCTATTTAAACAGAATTTGGAAGGCGAAAGTGCATATAAATATATCAGTCTAGAAGTGACAAGGACAGCTTTGCAAAACACATCTTAAATCAATGAAATGTACATTTAACCACTACGAAAATATACACTTCTCATTCCTCAGGTAGACAGACAAGATTTGAGATCCTAACATAAGCTGAAGTCTTAAGAAGAGTTATAGCAACATATTTAAGGGTCTGATCCTACTTCCAGTGCATCTTACTTCCAGACAATTATTTTAAAAAGACAAGAATTGAGACCCAAGATTTCTTATAAAATAATTCCCCTCACACATCTCTAAATCTATGTAGTCCTGTTGTTAGTGTTTACATATTGATGCCTTTTCCTCATAAAAATTATAATTTACCATTTAACTTCTTCCTGTAAAATCCTCCCTTTAAGAAATGGAATTTGCTTGTAATGGCTCCGGATCAGGTACAGAGAAGGAAGGTTTTGTTACACAGGTGGTAGCAGATGGAAAAACACCAATGTGAAATATATGGAGGTTGAGAGGGCACAGCATGAAGTAGGGAGAGGGGCTTGCTATGCTTTGCAGACCTGTTAATGATGACTTAGACCTAATTAGTACTCAGGGGGACTCTGCATTTCTTGTCTGGATTGGAACAGAAAGATTGGACATTTGAAACTGCCTGTGTTAGAGGGCCATACATATGTCTCTTTCCTAAAAACCACCAATATATGAAGGAATCCCACTGATTTCTTTAGACTTTACATACTTCTTCCTTAAAGATACGTGTGCAGCATAATAGAATACTACATATGCATAGATATAGTTTTAATATGCTATTTGGGTGACTGCTTTTTCTTGTCTAAATAGTATAATATTTCAAAAAATGCAAACAAATCTGCTAAAATGTTATTACTGTTCTTGGATTTAATGTGATCCAAATTTTACCAAACAATCCGTGTGTGTAAATCAGATAGATACACTAGTCTTTAGTAAAGGCATAAGAGAATACACCTCAATATTTTTCCAAAATTTAAGGACATCGTTTATACATTAAAAGTCGAAACAGTATCCAACCACCTGTGCTAATAGTTCACAAATATAAAGAATTATCTATCCCTTTCTTCCTGCTTGTTTCTTCACAAAATTCTGGAAAGTAAACATATTAACTTTCTGTAAAAATGTAAGATTCAACTGAACATTCCTTACAGAAGAGGTGAGATCATACTGCCTTTTAAACTACTACATTTTTAATCCATATGGCAATGTCTCAACAATTTCTCCAAATCAAGCAGGCTGCACGTTCAAAGGAGGCACAACTCTCAAAAATGCTTTAAAACCTCTCTATGGGATATGGGTATGCTGTATTATGCCTTGATGACTTGTTATATAGGGGCAAACCATGTAATTTTTAAGATGCTGAAACTTGGTGACACTGTTTCCAGGTCAGTGCGTTATAGTACATAATGAATAGCTTACATTATTTTGGGAATCTATCTGGAAGCCAAAGACGGAATAATCTCACCATAGAATCAATCAAAAAACCATAGAAACAGTGGTTGGAAGAGGCCTCTGGGGTCATCTAGCCTCACCTCCCACTAGAAAGAGGACTGTTGACAAAATCAGATCTTGCTGTATGTAGGAGTTTCATTCTACTATGATTTAAGATTCTGAGTGTCCTTAGCACATATCTGAAGCCTGATGCAGAGCCAGTCAATGAGCACAGGCTTCATCTGTCCATAATCAATTATTGCACCTGATCTAAACATTTCTGTATTGTAGTTTTCATGGTGGCTGAGAGAAGAACATAATCCCATCTATCTGTATGTGGCAGTCTTGATGTCCAAAATGTTGTCCAAGAACTAATGTATACCAGAGAACTTTTGGACTTTTAATTCTTAAGCTCTGTCTTGGAAATGCATCTTTAAGCCTCTTAGAGAAAGCTTCACTAAATGATGATCTGAGTTCACTGAGGTGAAGTCTGAACCTGACATTTATTTTGTTCTGAGAAGGAAAACACTAAAAAAGAAAGCAGGAAAAGGACAGAAAAAGAAACTTCCAAGATATTCTGGTTGCTTCTTGAAGTCTAAACAGAAACAAACTTGTATCCACCCAAACACATCAGTTCTTTCCCTCCTGTTTCTGTAATCTGTTTATAAGGATAACAAATAATTTAGTGTCAGACAATTTGCTCTCAATTGACTAGCTTAAAGACCATTTCAGTATCTGCTATGTAATCTAAGACAAGTAAGGTGGGTTATATTTTGCAGAGACCTGAAGGATTATTTCTTAGTTAGACAACACCCAGAAGAATGCATTTTAGCAAAGTTTTCCTCTGAAGTCATTGCTAAATTTATGTCAGATTTACAATGCTTCATGTCAGATTTCAGGGTCTTTGATGCTGTGGAACTCTTTACAGTCTTTTCACTGCCTCGATGAATTCCAGACCAAACTATTCAGTGCAAAAAGACTAAGATATGCAGACAAATTAAAGAGCAACAGAATATTAAGCTGATTAAATGTGTATATATTTACTCAAAATGCATAGCTACATAACATAGGTGTGAAAATTATAATCTATGTGAAAAAAAATCTCAACTAATCTCTTTATGGTATATCCTTTCACTTAATATAATTGTCACCTATCTATCAACCTTAGTGAAGTTATGAAACTTCACAAGACGCCTGGACACCTCACTGTTTGTTCTCATTGCCAGCACTTTATGTCATTAATGAACAGGGACTCAGGTCCAAAATCGATTTTTTAAAAACATTGAGACATTTTTCACATTCAATGACCTACTCATATAGTCCATAACATATTTGTGGGTATAAAATCAAGGTAGAGGGATCTGTTACGTTTGACTTGGGGAGTGGTATTACTAGCATGAAGCTATTGTGTTAGATTTTACTTCATCAATACCTGATCTTACAGCTCCTAAAAGTTATCATTGAAATTCTGTTGAAGAAACAATGACTATTTATTCCTTCTATGTAGAGGAACAGATTGTGTAGCAACATTTATTCGATTTCATTTGAAATAGTATCATTATTTTTAGTTTATTTAGGCTTGGACTAAAGCTGTCATACAGAGACAGTCAGGACACAGGCTCAAGTTGTCCTGTAGTGAAAAATAAGCAGAGTTACTGAGTAGAATGTGCCTGAAAATTATCCTATTGCCAGCTTTAGAGAAAGAAGACAAGTGAGCTTTGTACAAGACAGTAGAATAAAAAAAAAATACATTTATTTGTCTATGTGGGTTAGTTCAGACGAGATTAGATTTTGTCAAAGGGAAGGCTTCCTCTAAGAAATCATAAAATAGGAAGCTCTTTGACAGACTAGCAAATAAGACAGGGGCTTGGGATGTCTGGGGTGGTTCCTGACATCTACTCTTTGAGCCATGTACCAGCATATGAATATATCATTACATAGTAAGAGGATTTTTTTGAGGATCTGGAATCATCACCAAGCCAACTTCAGATTGCTTAGTATTGCCCCGCAGACTATTGCTAGAGAGTTACCAAACAAAATGAAACAATTCTTTGCTGCATCAACTTTTCAATAATTTCTAAGTATGGGAGTATCAGTATTGAAAAAATATCACAATCCAGCTGTAGATTTAAGAAGAAATGTTGAAGCTTTCTACAGTTCATGCAGTAACTCCAGTCACTACAGGCTTGGGAAACTGCTAAACATAAACCATTCCTAAGGATAATGGGTGAAGTCTTGGCTCACACAAAATCAGTGGCTCCACGCACACTGGAGCCAAATTTAGTTCAGTACCATTTGAGTGCTCACAGTGATGTTATATGACCATATGGACTCTGAAACAAATCTGTTCCTAATGGAACTGTTTGGCAAAAAAAGAAGAGATAAGAAAATAAAGTGATACATCATATTGGTTCAAAAGGTTGTTGTTCTTTCTTTTCCATGTTAGGAAAGGGAAAGATGAACTGTGTGTACGATGACAACCCTTTCCCCACACCCAGTTACAAACATAGAATATGTAAGAGAAAAGAAACAGAGGTGAAAAGGATTGATTAAGTGAGAAATAAAAATAAATATATTATTGCAGTTCTGCATAAAACACAGTTTTTTTCAAAAATGGTGTCTCTTACCCAGGAGCATCAACTTCTGGATGTAGTAGGGGCTATTTATGATTTAATTTTAAGCCATTTATTCTTTACTTATCTTTTATCTTTCAGATCTTTCTAGCCCTGAATTCGAAACTGATTTCCTCACTTCCACAAGGAAGTAAGCAAATGAAAAACAAACAAACAAAAATCCTAAAATAAAAAATAAAAAAATCCATGAAACAACTAATAAAAAAAAAAGGAAAAGAAGACAAGCTGAAGAAGTAGCTGTTTTTCTCCTGGGCTCTCTGATTTGGTAGGCATTAGACTGCTTGAGAATACACTTGCTTCTGTGATGTGCAATCTCAGCATTCACTTCAGGTTATTCCACTACTTCAAGGCAAAAATAAGTTACTTGGTTTCCTAACAGCACTGGTAAATTCACACTTGCGTGAGCTTTAAAGTAGTCTGATCCTGGCCTGAGTCTGCAGAGAGGCTGAAATAATATCTGCAAGAGATATGAACTGCCCTTGCCACTAGCCTCAAGACTCATCAGATAGCGTAATTGTGTAGCTGATTAATTTGGCTTTTTTCCCTACATTTCAAAAAGAATTCAGTATTTTTGCTTAGAAATTCACTCTTTTGCTGATACTATACATCAAAATTTTATTTTAAGCATGCTGTATTTGCAAACAACTTCTTTTTCCTTCCTCTTTCTCTGTCAAGTAAATTTACTTTTCAGAGATGAGCAGCCTGGAACCTGTGCTGGGGCCCTCCTCCATTCAATGTGCAGAACATCTGACCAGGAAAACAAGCCTTGGACACGGTCAGCTAGGAAGATTGATTCCATGCAGCTGAATACGAGTACTCACCAGGTAAATGCTATACTGAGAAAGATAGTTCTGATTTATCTCATCTGGGAACATATGAAAAAATTTAACCTTAAAATCTAATTTCTGTAACTGATCAGGCTACCTGAATGTTTGCAACATTAAACAGTAATCTTCATTTCAGAGGAACAGAAAGCAAACTGGCACAAAATAAGATTAATAGTTGTTCCAAAAATTAGTGTTTCTGGAAACTGAAGGAACTTGTGGTGCTAAATGTTTTACTTCTGGCTGTACAACTTGACTTCGTTCTTTCACAGTGTACATAGGGCGTTCAGGCAATGTACTGCAAATGCTGGAAACACAATAAACTTTATCCAGATTTGGGATTATCTCATTGCTAAATGCAGTTTGCCTGTTAGGCATACGATTGATCTATTGAGCCATCAGCAGGGAGACTGCAGTAAGACATAGGTTGACATCGGTATTCCCCTGAGGGCAGCACGGAAAAGGTCTCCTGGGAGAATTTACAATACATTAAAAGACCCAGGTTCATAATCTAAGCATAAGTAAATTGCATTAAAGGCTGAACAAGCAATAAAAATTGGGAGTTTCAAAGGAACCTGAGGGGAAAGGGACCATTCAAAGTGACTCTGCTTCCATTGTAAAAATAGCTATGGAATATTAGAGGAATAGCAGGTAATCTCAAAAAAGCACAAGCTTAAAAGTGAAAGCTATTTAGTGATTGTCCTAAGCAATACCAGTCTGAGAAGAAAGCTCATCTATGTGTTGGAAAATACTTTAAAAGAAGTGGTTCCTGGAACTGAGCCAAAATTGGAGAATAGTTTCAAATATAATTAAAAATACCCACACCAAAAACAAACATGCCTCCACCTATAAATAATCATATTTCAGACTTGAGTGTCTTTGTGCACACATATTAGTAACACATTTTTCTCATACACCTTGAATCTCAGTTTGATATTCATGTAACTGTTCATATGATTGAATCTATGTTCTATTTATTTGGGATTTTTTGAGAAGCAAGGCCTAATGGTGTATGTTCATCTTATTCTGCTGTGCCCGGGAACATTTTGATAACAGCAATGGCCATGTACTTGGGCTGGTGGATGGGTAGGGCATCGCTGCTGTTGCTGTGCTGCTGTGCTGGACAGGATGGAACTCGAGTTGAAGGGTCTGTGGTCTGTGGATGAGTCCGTGTGGGAGTGGGACACCCTGAAACATCTGTGGCTGTGAATAAGTCCATGCCAGAGCAGGTACATCTTGAAGGATCTGTGGCCATTCTTATTTCTCTGCCTCAGCAGGTATACCTCTGAAGGGATTGTGGTCCAAGGATAAATTCAAGCTGGAGAAGGTACACCTCAAAGCATTTATGGCTGTGAATAAGTTCATGCTGCAGCAGGTACACCTTGAAACATCAGTAGCTGTGCATGAGGTCATGCTGGAGCAGCTCAAAGCATGTGGCCATCAGTGAGCCCACAACAGAGCTGGTACACACCTGGAGGGACTGCAGCCATGGATGAGACCATGTTGGGAGTGGGTTTACTTCTCAAGAGTCTGTGGCTATCAGTAAGGCCATGCTGGAGCAGTTATATCTCTGAAGGCATTCTGGCCCATGAATAAGGCCATGCTGGGACAGGTGCACCTCAAAGCCACTGTGGCTGTGGATAAGTCTATGTTGCAGCAGGTATATCCCTGGAGAGACTGTGGCTTATAGATAAGGCTCCAATTGAAACAGGTACACACCTAAGGGACTTCAGTCTGTGTACAAGTTCAGGTTGGTACAGGGGCAAGGGGAGGTATTCATTGCAATGTTAAACTCTATAACCTGGCACAGAGGGACCAGGGGTAGAGATTGGAATGAAAATATCCTTAAATTGTTGTAACCCAGGACTTGAGTTGCATGTTATGGGATTACTGTAGCAGCAATCATCCAACCCGGTGGATGACAAGCTTTACAAGAAGCAGTGCAAGTGCCGCAGTGACACCATCTGAGCTGGCTTCGATGCCCAAAAACTCTACACAATGCACCACCTCTTTTGTCCTGAGTGACCACCATAACAGATGGAGTCTAAAGTCATGGGGAATGTTCTGGTTTTGGCTGGGATAGAATTGATTTTCTTCATAGCAACTGGTATGGAGCTATGTTTTGGATTTGTGGTGGAAACAGTGTAGAAAATATAGGGATGTTTTCATTATTCCTGAGCAGTGCTCACACAGAGTCAAGGCCTTTTCTGCTCCTCACACCACCCAACCAGCGAGTAGGCTGAGAATGCACAAGAAGTTGGGAGGGGACAGAGCTGGGACTGCCGATCCCAACTGACCAAAGGGATATTCCATACCACATAATCTCATGCTCAGCATATGAAGCTGGGGGAAGAAGAAGGAAGGGGAGGACATCCAGCATGATGGCTTTTGCCTTCCCAAGCAACTCGTGACGGAGCCCTGCTTTCCTGGAGATGGCTGAACCCCTGCCTGCCCATGGGAAGCAGTGAATGAATTCCTTGTCTTGCTTTGTCTGTGCACATAGTTTTTGCTTTACCTATGAAACTGTCTTTATCTCAATCCACAAGTTTTCTCACTTTTACTCTTCCAATTCTCTCCCCGGTCCCACTGTGATGGGAGTGAATGAGTGGCTGTGTGGGGCTTAGTTACTGGCTGGGGTTAAACCAAGACAGAAGGTCATCTCAATAAGCATTGTTCTTTTTAAGTCCTATGCTTATACGAATAGTGGTAAATTTTCCAGTAGTTAAAAATCTAAATAAGCCTAACATTCTTATTAAATTTCTATTCTTATAATAACTAAACCACTAAGAAATTATAATACATAGTGGTAGCAAAAATAGGTCTATTGTTTTATTAGCCTTTTATTATCCTTTGTTTTAATATAAAAGATCATCTAATATTTCTTCATCCACACATCTTGGAATCTGATTTACTGTGCATATTTATTCATAAGAATTATATTTGTAAAGGAAAATACAATTATATTTTTTAAATTTGAGAAATAGAAGAGTCAAATCTTTCTATATAATTCATATCATTCCATCTGGAATGGTAAGTTGGTTTTTTTCACCTGCAACACAGCAGAAAAAAGAAAGAGAGAGAAAAGGGGAAAGGGAAAAAGAAAGAAAGAAAGTAAGGCAGGAAGGAAGGAAGAGCACTTGTTTGAAGTAGTTTTGCTACTGAAAGATTAGTTTTATAAATTTGCTACATACTCTTACTCTTCCTGCTAAAGACTTGGTCACTGAAGTACTGTGAGTGTAGAAGAAAGTTAAGTAGTCAACAAACAAAAGTGTAAATACATAAATAAACATTAGCTCATGTATTAATGATGCCTCTTTAAAAATTTAAGGAACATTACTGGAAAAGGGAATACAAAGTCTCGTAACTATATTTTTCTATTTTTATTGACATAATTTATGACTTCTTAAAATATTATTAATACTATTTTTAACTTTCTTGTATTGAAGTTGTGAAGTACAACAAATAGCATTTAACAGGCTGCATACTTTTAACAAAACAGCCCAGAATAGATTTCTATTTGTTAGAAATGACTGCATCACTCACTTCAGGTATGAATTTGGTCTTTTCTGTCAAATTACTGCTTTGAAAATTAGATTGGCTTCATTGTGTTTCTACACAAGAGTGATATATCTCTCAAAAGAAAAATATATATGTTAGGTTGGCTGGTTCCATATAAGCTAGCAATAAATAACATATATCTTCTTGGAAAAAACCTAACCAGTAGCTATAATGTACAATACAGGCCAGTAAAAAATCATGCATTTAGATGACAGAGATGAAGGAGAAAATTAAATTTCATAAAACATTTTATGAAGTATCTGCCTAAGACTGCTACAAAGGGAGTCCAAGAATAAAAAGGACTTCCAATCAAAAAAAAGGTAAAAATCAGAACCTGTGGGATCTTGCAAAAAGACAGCTGTATCTTGATCTCACCACATACCAGCAGTTGTCAGAACTTCCCTGAGACATGAGGAAATCCCTTGAAGGTCCTTTTTGTAAATACCTCTGAAAAAAAGAAAAATGCAGCATGAATCCCATGTCTTCACCGTTAATACATTACTAGAAACCTTCTCTTTACAGAAAATACTGCAATTTACTAATTTCATAGCCTTTCTGGCTTGATGCTTGGGAGAGAAAAGAAATTAAGAACAGAGTGAAGCATTCGTAAGAAACATTCACTTGACAAAGATTTTACATGCCAATAAGAATGTTAATACTTTATATTCAGTAATTATCCATACTTAATAATCCATTATTCAATGATCATTAAGAGTGTTACTACTTAAACAAGGAGGAAAAAAGAATCAAGATAAAACATTAGTGAAGCTTAACTTTACCTTCTGTAGGGAGTTAATTGAAATTCTTAAAATTAGAAGTCATTCTTATTCTTCCAGTATTCTGCATTTCTCCCTGAAAAGTGTCCTGGAAAAATCTCTTGGTCACCTGGGAAAATTAAGAACATTTTTGCTTTCTATGAGAAAGAAGATTGTAAGGCTTGCCAGCCAATCTAGCCATTGAAAAGCAGGCTTCTGCAGTGTCTTTTTGTGGGCTTAATCCCACTTTTAGATAATACCAAAATGAAATTCCTATTGCATTAATATCATACACTTGCTAATATCAAATGAGGTTAGCTAAGTAATTCAACAATCCTGCATGAGCTCAAGGGATTAATAAGGTGCCATGATTTATTTTGAAGTGTTGCCAAATTGTCATCTCCTCCATCTTTTTTGTGTTGTACTGATTACATTAGTAACAACACAACAGTTTGAGTCTAATCTCCAAAATCCTTAACTTAACAAAGCAAACAGTTTGCTGATCCACCAGCATTTATTAATCACATCAAATACTCTGAGGCCAAGTACCACTATTACAGTGCATAATACTTACACCATAGATGCAGAGAATTGACTTGTGTAACCCTTCAAAGACTAAGAGGCTCTTTTGAAAGAGTACCTATGCCTGGAAGCACCTGGATGGAAATAACCACTTTTAAAATTGTCTAAAATGTCTTACTCTAGGCATAAAACAGACCAAATAAGGTCTCAGATGATTACAAATTTGAACTTATCCTCCTCTGTTGTAGCATACTCAGTATATGATGATTACCCAAAAGTTTTAGATTTATCACACTCTTGAGAAAAATGAAAGAAAGGAAAGCTATTAGAATAAGGGCTTTAGAATGGAAAAGAATTGGAAGAATAGAAGATTTGTTATCTATCAATCTGTCTGTCTGTCTATGGATCTAACTACCTGTCTGATCTCCAGTGCATTATCCTTTTATCTACTTTTTTTTTTCAAGACCTGTTAAAATCACAGAGAATTTAGACCTTAATCTACTCCAAGTATGAATAACAAGCTATGAAAATATTATGAACTCTAATGTAACTATTGGTTGAAGGCCTGTCCAATTTGAAAAAGTGTTTTTGGTTACAACCTTTATGAAACATGCTTCTTCTTAAGGACAGACTTTGGTGGCACCAGGCTCAATACAATAGGAAATAGGATCCTCCCTGGTGTCAACCTTAGAATCACAGAATCATAGAATGACAGAATGGTAGGGGTTGGAAGGGACCTCTAGAGATCATCTAGTCCAACCCCCCTGCTAAAGCAGGTTAGCCTAGAGCAGGTTGCACAGGAATGCATCCAGGCGGGTTTTGAATATCTCCAGAGAAGGAGACTCCACAAC